>OX461808.1:92036552-92342864 GCA_949802685.1 Dicyrtomina minuta | reverse complement strand
GGCGCTCAATCAACACATCAAGTCTCAACACGGATTGGGAATTCCAGTTGTTCTCTCCGAGCCAAAGATTCGGAGTGAACCTCAGGAATGTGGTGAATGTGGAAAGACCTTGTCATGTTTAGGAACTCTCAACCGTCATAAGCTTTTGCAGCACAGCGACAACTGCACTCGCTACTTTTGTCCACATTGTGGTGTCTATGCTGCAAAACAATCCTCGGATTTAAGAAAACACATCGAGAATAAAAGTAAGTTTAAATTTAGATCAATATTATCGTCATAAAGTATCAAAATGACCTTTATCCATTTTAAGCTTAAAGCTAAAAACAACATCTACAATAAGTACCTTTCTAAAAAAATATACAATTCCAAATATCATGATCAAAATAAAATATGTAAATAGAACAATTAACACTTCAAAAATATTCAAATACAACATTTAGTACTTTTCAAAAACATGGGTAAATAAAAAATTTTAGCACTTTTCGAAAACATATAAATAAAGCAGTACTAGAAGTTATCAAAAAATGTAAATACAGCCGTTTTTGATTTTAAAAACTAGTTAACAAAACATTTTACTCTCTTTAGAAACGTGCAAATAGCACATTTTGCATTATTCAAAATCATGATGTCATGTAGATAGAGTATTTTGTGCTTGTCAAAGACATGTGAATAGTACATTTTTTGAAAATGTAAGCAGAATACTTTGCAATCTTCACAAACTTGTGAATAGCACATTTTAAAATCTTTAAAAACATGTAAATATGTATATTTAGACGCAAGTTTCAAAAGCTTGTAAATTGAACATTTTGCACTTTTAAAAAACATGCAAATGGAATATTTTGATTTTTCGAAAACTTGTAATTAGAACATTTTGTGCTTTTAAAAAGAATTTGTAAAAGGCTTATACATGTTGCACTACTTTTCAAATACTCGTATTTAACATTTTACGTATTTATCTCACTTAATGCCTTACAGACATGGCTCAGTTTATTTCAAATCTTAAAATTAAAATGGATCATTTTGATTATTCACTGAAGGTGTGTAATGCTTTGCTTCATACGATATGTATTTGATGTGATCAGAGCTTGAAATAACACTAATTTTTGTTTGTTTGTTTATAGGATGCAAAGCTCTTCAAAGGTCAGAAAACTACAAAAGAAACTTACGGAAATTTTGAAAATATGGAATTCTGCATTATAAAGACAAATAAACTAATAACACGGAACGCATAATGAAGATAAGGCTGACGAACAGTGCATTTAGCATTTAAACACCTTACGTGATTATACTGCTTTGTAAATATAATAATCACACGCTACATAATTTGTATTAGTTTTATATTAAATACTTGTTACATAGCTTATAGTAAATTAAACATGTTATATTTCAAAAAAGGAAGTTCTTGTCTACGCAATTTTTTGAAGATGGTTGTGAAATACTATCAGTATTCGCTTAGAGGATCTGCTAAAAGACTTGGCTAAATTGATTGTAATATTTTTGAAAATAATAAGCTCATAGTTTATTTCAGTTACTGCGAGCTACGCGAAGAATTGATATAGGTTAACGGTAAAACAAAAGAAATACATTCATTAAATTTTTATTGAAAACCATTGCTGGCAATCACTTACATTGTAGTTAAATGTAATAAGCAACTAATAATATATTATGCATAGTATACCTACGTTATGTTAAGAGCATGTTGATTTTTTAAAGATGCGATCATACGATATGAGAGAAACATATTTATTAATCGCCGTGTTCCAAGTCGCATTGTATAACATTTATATTAGGGGGAAACCCGATGCAATGTAATTGCCGCTGTAAAGTCTTAAAATCACAAAATTGTCACGGTTACCATGGAAATATTTACATTCTGTATTTGGCTGCGGCGAATTACAATCTTTGCAAGTTTGTAAATTCTAGGTAAGTAATACTTTGCTTTTCGTTGTCCACTTCGACTGGTTGCAATACTAGTTTATGGTTCGGTAAATACTTGAGGACAATTTCAATAAGCAGATAACTCTGAATGTGGCAGAAAAGTTGAATAATACCATTACAAGTAATATTACTTCATACGTTTTACTGCGTCATCGGGTGTACTCAAAATAAAAATTTTGTACTCTTGAAATGTAAATATTTCCATGGTAACCGTGACAATTTTGTGATTTTAAGACTTTACAGCGGCAATTACATTGCATCGGGTTTCCCCCTATTGTATTAACTTACTTATTTTCTAGTTTAATCTAAATTAGTAATTGATATAGTTATTAATTTAATTATAGCATTTCTAGAGTTAGCAGTGTAAAGTGTAAAAATAAAACTCCGTATTTAGAAATAGTGAAAAATAGTTTTGCAGTAGTAAAATAGGATGCTCAATAATGTATAATAAATTAGGTCGAAATAAAATGGTTTCGCTTTTTTGCTAGTAAGTTTAACACAAGAAGATTGTAAAACCTTGAAGGTAAAATTGTGGAAGGAGCTTTGCACAAATAAACTAAATTTTATTACTAAAGAAGTTTATTGTTAAGAGTCTTGTACGTTATATATCACAGTTATAATGCAAAACCTATTTATTGGTCAATCAATCTGTATTTTTAGAAATAAAATTATTAAAAGTAATTAAGAATAAATTAAATTAGGATGCATTAAAATTATTTCTAATTTTTTTAAAGCAATACTCTGATTTTATAATGTGATCAATTAGCATATATACATTTAAAATAAATGGCAATGGCAAAGTATGCATGGTCCCAAATTTAATTGGTATACAAAACATTTGTAAAGTGCTCAAAACTTTATGATTTTACAGATTTTGTGAGGAAGGAAGCCGAAATCACAAGTAAATGTAGTGCCAACTATAAGCTGCATGAATATTAATTAGTTGCACTTGCACATAATTTTATAGTTGGAAAGCGGCAACGGATCACTGATCACCTTTTAGCTGTGATCGCAACAGGTCGCAACTAGTGCCGTAATATTGTAAAACTATTGTAAGAAAAATATTAGGGGGAAACCCGATGAATTGTAAATGCCGTTGTAAAGTTGTAAAATAGCAAAATTGTGACGGTTACCATGGAAATATTTACATTTCAAAAGTACCACAGTTATATTTTGGGTACACCTGATGCTGAAGAAAAATGTGTGAAGTATTATTTACTTCTAATGGAAAGCTGAACGATTAAGGAATTTTCGGAGTTTGCAAACCAATAATAATGATCGAGGAGGAGCTTGAGTGTGTGGACGATCAAAATTGAACTTGAAAGTAGTGTTAAAAATAAGATTTAAATTAGCTAGAATTACAAACTTGCAAAGATTGTACTTCGGCATATTAAAACTAACAATGTAAATATTTCTATGGTAACCGTCACAATTTTGCTATTTTACAACTTTACAACGCATTTACAATTCATCGGGTTTCCCCCTATTGTATTGTATTGTAAATTAATATTGTATTGTAATTGTAATTGTAAATTACAATACAATTACAATATACAATTACAATTCGAACTTTTGGAACCTTAATTTGACCCCTAATTAGGATTAAATTACTGACTTGATATTTACCATGAATACTATCATGTAGATACACGATTTCAGCGTAAAACAAAAGGCTCAGAACACACTGCAGAAAATAAATTTGATATTGTATTGTATTGTAATTGTATTTACAATTTACAATTCTAATTGTAAATGTAATTTTATAAAAATACAATTACAATTACAATTTACAATATTACGGCACTAGTCGCAACTACGAAAAGTCCAACTTCAACTTCAACTACTGTTTAACTACTTTAACTACCAAAAAATCAATGTGTAAGTAAAGCCAGGAAGCCAGTAGCAGCCAGCCGCCAAGAGGCAAGTTGCTGGAGGGAAAGGGAAAATCCTTGAGTTTTAAGTCCCACTGTAATAATTCCTCGCAAGAAGCCAGAACAGAATAACAGAAGAAGAAGAATTGCCAGAATTATTTGTTTTAATTTAATTTTCCTCAACTAACAACTAAAGTTTACTAATAGTCAATAGTGCCAACGTACCAATACCTATATACCTACTAATGTGTTTAATTCCACATAATATTTGTTTATTCCAACCGCGTTTAACCGACAACTGAAAGTACAACGACTTGTGACTATAACATAATATAAGGACTAACATAATATGATTTTGTATGAATTAAAGTTTTGAAGTGACACCGTTTGTCATATTTGGCAAGTGACATATCGTCTATACATAAAAATTATTTTAATCATGACAACAAAAATTACGTCTTTTGCGTGGATATTATTTTTTAGCATTAATAACTTTGCTGTCACCCTAAAAAATAATGCTAAAACTGAAATTGAAATTGACCCGGAAGGCTACCTTGTATTTTGCCCTTGTATGGGTAAGTGTAATTTTAATCATTTTTTTCATTACACTAATTAATTACATTACTGCGTTACATGATTAATTGTATTGAACATTGGATAGGAAAAAATACAAATTAAATGGAATATTGAAAATGTTGATAACTACCTACTAGTAGTTTAGAGTTAGTTTTTTACTAGAGTAGGTAGCTATCTGTATCGTATGTAGAAATATTTATTTAGAGGATATTTTGATGTTCCCAAAATTTATATATTGTATGTACGTACGGGTTTTTAAACTAGACGTAACGTATAAACACGTGGCATAAAGTGTATGCATGCATGAATTGTCAACGGTTAGCAATTACTAATTTACTTATAATTGTTACGTAAAAATAAAATACCTACCTGCGAACGACACTCTAGACACTAGAACTTGGTACAGTGGGCGGTTACTGTTTCCCTGTTAACGGGTCACCGGATTGCCTGTTTTTGTTTTGATATGTGATATTTTTGTTGTTATGTTAGAGATATATTTTGAACATTTAATTATGCTATTTTATTTTAACAGGACGCTTTGGAAATCAAGTTGATCAGTTTTTGGGTGTATTAGCCTTTGCCAAATCAATAAACCGTACCTTCGTTATTCCACATTGGGTTGAGTATGTTCCTTACGAAGTTGGATCGGTAAATTTTTAATATATTGGATTTATATTTAATTTTTGAGGTAATGATTGACACGCATAAATACATTTTTTAGCGTGCCCTAAGGACGAATTAGAAGTCAAAATTAAAGAATTAATATTATGTTTATTACTATTATTACCTATAACTTTAAATAACTAAAACTAGATCATTTTATCACTGCATAAAAGTGGTTATGCTAATTCGTATTATTCTTCTTTATTTCCAGCGACAGGTACCATTTTCAAACTATTTCGAGCCAGATGCAATCCAGTTGTATCATAAATCTATTGAAATGTCTAAATTTATTGAAGAAGTTGCTCCACGAAACTGGCCTCCTGAAAAACGAATTTGTAAGTGTTTCGGCACTCCTATATTCCTATTGTTGTTAAGTAAGAAACAAAAAAGTTACGGAAATAAACATTGAATGCTAGTATTTTAAGCAAATGTTGCTATTACTAACGGATATGCTACAGTTGATATTATTTTTGCTAAATAATTGTAATTGGACAGTTACATGGAATTACAATTAGATGTAGTAAATTACAAAATCGTGATGGTATTCTTAAATATAAATTATGATTTTTCAAACAGCATTTTGTTACATGGAAAGAGGACCAGGAGAAGGGTGCAATGCTAAGGATGGAAACCCATTTGGACCGTTTTGGAATAATTTTGGTGTAAGCTTCTTAAGTATAGATATTATTATCACAGTTGGCAATTTTTGAAAGCGTCACAAACCACAAAAACGTTAAGTGATCCAATTTAAATGGTTTAAGTATATTAGTGTCTTTTTTCTCACGTGGCATGTACACATTACTCAATAAATGTATAACTATACATTTCTGATGATTTCTGTAGGTAGATTTTGTGGGATCTGAAATATATGGACCAAGTCTCCACCATGTAACTGATGAGGCTGGCTATCAAAACTGGAAAAATAAATATTCAGGAAGCGAGTGGCCAGGTACTTACCACCATCCAGCCAGGGCCGGACGAAGTAATTGCTTTTAGGCAGCAATTTGATTCCATACAAAAACCACTATTTTGATTTTATTGATTGTTTTCTTTGGTATAGCAAAACGTTGTACTTACATGTTTTAGAAAAGTGCAAAATGTTCTTTTTACTTGATTCAGAAAAGTGTATGTTCTATTTACATGTTTTGAGAAAAGTGGACAATGTTTTATTTCCATGTTTTTGAAATGTACAAATATTTTTATTTGCATGTTTTTAAAAAGTCTCAATATTCTTTTTACACATTTTTGAAATGTGCAAAATGTTCCATTGACATGTTTTTTCGAAAATTCAGGCAGCGGGGGCTGCCCGTGCTGGCCCCATTATCCGGCCCTGCATCCAGCACCTTACTTTCTTACGTTTATCAAAAATCAAGTACAATTTATTATCTAAACAAATCATAATAAATTGCAGTTTGAATTGGTAATTTCAGTTTTGGCATTCGTTGGAGCACCAAGTTCATTTCCTGTTCAAGAAAAAAACATTCACTTACAACAGTACATTGTACGAAATCCGAAATTGACTAAACAAGCAACATATTTTATTGCAACACTACCTCAAGGACCATTTGTTGGTATTCACTTAAGAAATGGATTGGACTGGGTATACAATTTATAATTTTACAGTGACATTAATTTTTTATTACAATATACCTCACTTAATTATTTAACTGGCCGATGTCAAATTATATGTGGATTTGTAGAGAAAAGCATGCGAGTTAGTGGACGGAAGTCGGGATCTGTTTGCATCTCCACAATGTACAGGCTACAACCCTCAGCACAAGGAGACACTCATCAGTTATGAAATGTGCCTCCCGTCCGTGAACACCGTTATTAAACAAGTTAAAAATGCTGTCACAAGAGTAGGGGCTAAATCTGTGTTTGTAGCGTCTGACAATAATTACTTGACTGCCGAACTTAGCAATGTGTTCAAGCAATCCGATATAAGCGCCACTGTTCACCGTTTAATTGATAAAACAAGACCACACTTGGATTTGGCTATCTTAGCTCGATCAACTGTATTTATCGGTAATTGTGTGTCAAGTTTTTCTGCTTTTGTAAAACGGGACAGAGATATTCAAGGGTTGCCTTCAGAATTTTTGGGCCTTGCAGCAGGGGATAAGCCGAGCAGGAGTAGAAGACAATCCAAAAGCAAGAAGAAAAAGACTGAATTGTAACATTATAACAATCGATCTGTTTTAATTTTGTTGCAAAATTCAGGACCTGCAGTTCCTAAAAAAAAAATAAAAACAGGTGGTACAAATAAAAAGATTCATGAATCAAAAATCAAAAATGTAATAAGTTAAATAATTGTGTAAGCCAAATAGCTATCAGAATTTTATAAATGGTTTATTGTATTCAACATTGAGAGCTTATTCTTAGAATTACTTCAAATATTTTTTAGATCCTTTAATTTGCTATTCAGTGATTCCAATCCACTTTTTTTCTTGCGTCTGCTGAATTCAGGGGCAAATTTTGGTTTCTATAGTCTTCGACTAAAATTGTATAAGATTCCATTGTTTTCAATTTGCATGATTTCTTACAATTCGGCTATATGCAGTTGACTGGTCGCTCATTTGTGACATCATGTGAATGTTTTGGTAGATTTTGTATTACTTTGTCGCAGCCAAATCAAAAGCAAAGACTTTCTATGATAACTAATTTGAGTTTTAAGTTACAAACGAGCACTAAACGTAGGAATATATTTGTACTTCCAAAATAATTGGAATTTTCCATAAAATATTAAATTTAAAATTACGCCAGGTAACTATCAATATATGAGTAAATGTAACTGTCTTATCATGTGCGCGCAATTTTAGCATCTAAATATTTACTAAGGAAATAGTTGTGCGTATTTGTTTATGGCCTAATTTAGTAGAGTAACGATAACGATGCATACGGTTTGTCTATGCAGTCAGAAAATTTAAAAGTCCCGTTTTTCTGAAACAATAAAAAGAGATATGCATTTGCATTTGTGTGTTTGAGTTCAGTCAGGTAATGATTACGGATGATGGAGATAGTCAATTCTGCTTTTATCAGGACATTGAGATAGTCAGATTTGATTGTTTGCGAACGATATAATTATGTCACGCCACGATTAATTTTATTTCGAAGCATTCCTTGAATTTTTTATTTGGCTTAATACAACGTAATTTGGAGAAATTTCAAAATGCAAAGTATATCGTCTTTGAGAAGAGAAGAATTCAAAGCCAGAGCAGAGATTTTGAAAAGTTAAAAGTAAATTTTATCTGTCCAATCTAGAATTTCCATTTGACGCAACTCAAAACGTAGGTTTTATTATACCCAAAAATCAAAGTCTTGACCAGGATTGCGTAGACGGCTCTGGCGATTTTATCTAGTCCAAAAATGTAACTGCAATAAAGTAAGTCTTTAATCTTGATCCATGCATTGGCCACATTGCACAAACAAATTTGGATTCGAATGTGAACTACAGCGTCACGCAGTCACTCGCTCTATTAATAAAATACCTTGTAATGTCTTATACCAAACTGCTCAAAATCTTTCAAATCGAAGTCGTGTGTTCAACAACATATTAAAATGGTGCACAGTAATCAACGAAAATTGAAATGCTTACATATAAACTAAAAAAAGTTTAAACTGCCATGTGACCTTCGAAATCATCTTCTTACGCACTCACAGATCAGCTCTAATTAAGTGGTCAAATGCCAGCTGATCCAAAACATAAAACTAGGGACAGTATTCGTCTTTATTTGATAGCGGACGCTAACTTTTGAGAATTTAAATGTCCGGTACCGGATTGTAAGACAGCATTCAACTTGAAACATAATCTTTAAAACCTTCTTGTTTCCCACTCGGACGCGATACCTTTTAAATGCCCTAAGCCAAACTGTAATAAAAACTACAAACACAAACGCGAACATTACGTAAGCGGCTACTTTCAACATGCCTCATATCAATACCTTTGATTTTGAACCATTCTGCATTTGTATTTGCCACTGTATTTTAGAATACCCCATAATGTACATGGAACAACTATTTAATAAACTATCTCTTTTTCTCAGTATTTGCAATTAGGGACTCATTTTTCTATATATAATTATCTTTTTTTTAAACTAAAAGTGTAATAGTTGTAAAACTTACACTGTAAGAAGAAGCAATGCATTATAATTAAATTTACAAATCTCACTCAGATAATAGAAACTTAAAAATTTCATTAACTTTGGGCTTATACTGGTAGACTCCAATTTTGGTCACTGTAGTGATTTTAACTATACATCCACTTTTGATTTAAATTACCGTTTTAGCTGACCAATTCATAGTGACATGGTTATGAAAACTGCAAATTGCTCTAATTGAATATTTTGAAACGCATTCTAGCTATATGGCTTCAAAACTGCAAATGGTTCTAACTACCTACATGATTTTAAAACGCGAATTGCTCTAAATTCATGATTTTAAAAATCGCAAAATGTTTAAAATGACGGTGTAACAGCAATTCACAACTAAAATCATATGTATTTAGTGTATTTTGAAATTTTTAAAATCTAGAGTTGACAGCAATTCGCGTTTTAAAATCATGTATTTAGAACATTTGGCGTTTTTAAATATGCAATAAGAGCAATTTGCACTTTTCATAACCATGTTAGTTTAAATTGGTCAACTAAAACGCACATTTAAATTAAAAGTGGGAGGACACGGATTTGCATTCGAGGTAAACTGGAAGGAAGCGGATTTGACCCTTCACAAGCAATATATAAAGTGCATTTAATATTATTCTTGAATCCACATCATTCAACCATGTGCTTATTAAAAAATCCGGCGCTTCGCGCCAGATTTGTCCACCGTGGGCCCGAAGTAGATGCTAAGCTTACAGCAAGTTGATTTTATCATTGAAAAAAATGCTTTTGTAGTACGGTTAACAAAGTCCTAACTTAACCTTAAGCAGTTACTGCTAGTGAAAACGGGCTGAGGGCGAGCTATGTTGGCACCAGTGGGCTAAGTAAAAGCTCTGCTGCTCCAAGCGAGCTTGAATTTAATAGGACACAACTATAGTTTATGTACCTACCTACCTATGTTCAGAATCAAGTGTATATATTAATGGAATGACGTTCTGGACACCCATTTTTAACAGCATTCAATTAAGGCAATGCGTAAGTAGTTGTCTGTTATTTTAAGCATATTCGTTTACATAATTCATAACTTAATGACATAGGGGATCTTTATAATGGTAGTATGTATATAACCTCAGTAATGGACGATCCCCGTATGGGTATTATTAAGATCTCATGTGAAATATATCAGAGTACCTAATTCTTGAACTAATGAAAAAGAGGGTCTCTAAAGTGGTAATTTTTAAATAACGTCATTTATGCACGATCCCCGTATGCATATCAGTAAGATCCCATGTTAAATATATTTGATTTCTCAATTCATAAACTAATGATAAAAGGGATCTCTAAAGTGGTAATGTTTGAATGACGTCATGTAGTGACGATCCCTGTATGCATACTAGTAAGATCCCATGTTAAATATATCCAATTACTTAATTCCTAAACTAGTGAAAAAAGGGATCCCTAAAGTAGCTATTTTTAAATAACGTCATTTATGGACGATCCCTGTATGCATATTAGTAAGATCCCATGTTAAATATTTTTGATTGCTCAATTCCTAGAATAATAATAAAAGGGATCTCATGTATGGACGATCCCTGTATGCATATTAGTAAGATCCCATGTGAGTGGCTTGTTTTAATTTACCCACCCTCAACTTGAATGACGTCATTTGTGTCTGGCCCCTAAGCAACGTTGTCCTTGTCTACCACGTACGTACCTAGAAATGGAGGTAATTTTGAATTTTAATGTAATTCAAACGGCTGGTTTTTCTTTGAGAGAAAAAGAAAGTTAAACAAATATTGAAAGTTGCTCAACTTAACTGGTAACTGTGCAAAAACTATTCATGCGATCTCGCCCAAAAACTATACAGCACTGCGCGGGCGCTTTTTCTAGCGTAAAAAAATATTTGAAGAAATTAGGTGGAAAACTGCGACCGTTCTCGTACGACCTACAGACATTCGGACAGACCGAGCGACAGACAGACGGACGGACAAAACCATTTCAATAGATGCTTATGAGCTAAAGCTCAGCATCTAAAAAGCTGATGTTGCAGTCCAGTGATACATTAAATATATAATTTTGTGTTTGCAATCGACAAATATTTACATTACTTTTGTTGCCTTTGTTCCAAACGTTTTGAGTTCAACATGTTAAAATAGCAGCATTTTTGTTTGCATTACAAAGCATTTCAAAACTACTACAACAAGTAAATACTTTGTAATATTATAAAATATCGCCAGGCCAAAACGTCGCCGGCCAAAACATCGCCTAGGACAAAACGTCGCCTGGCCAAAACGTCGCCGACCAAAATATCGCCAATTTTAAAACATGTGAATCGCTCAGTTAACTATTCACAATTAAATTTTGTATGAACTAATAAATATAAATCCCATATGACGCACAGGTTCACATTAGTGATCGAAAAGGTCTGGTCAGGTCCTGATTTTATGGTCTGGTCTGGTCCGATATCACTGGACCACACTATATGGTCTGGTCCGGCTTTCGGACCAGACCATACCATTTTAGGCGAAGAAAATTTGAAAAAACATTTACGTAAGAATCTAAAATTTTTTGCAGGATTTTACGAAAAATAAGTATTATTTGACCTAAAATAAATTATTTTTATTTTAATATACAATTACAGATATACATAAATAATTCATTAAAATATTGTGCAAACCTTACAGTTAATTATTGACTAATCATTTTTAAAAACTAATAATTGCACAATCTAGAATTTTAAATTGTTCGTATTTACAGTTAAAAATATCTAATCACAAACAATATCAAAATTTAATACTCACAAATAAAAAGCTGCTTCAAAGTATATCAGCAATCGCAGTAGATACATGTAATTGCTGACAACCTTGAATTTGTATTTGCAAATATACTTATAATTCTTACTCTCAATCTCAATAATCAGCAATAATCATCTTAATATCAGCAAAATCATTGTAGAATTTACAATAAATTGAAATTGACATTTATCCTATTGTTTACATTACATCCTGTGATGGTCAGGTTATATCGTAAGACACGTCAATTACAATGATGTCACAGTTTATATAAATACCCAAAGTGGCACTGTGCTAATTAGCGGCAGTATGAACCTGAGATTGACCACAAAAAAGCTTGCAATTGTATTATTAATTCTATACATTCCCAGTTGTCCACCTTTTTATATGTACAAAACAACCACTTACCAAAGCCAAATAACCATGTATTCCATCGTAACTAAACACGATGAAGGTACAGCTTATCAGCTTATTATCATGCAATATTAAAATTGTATTGACTCAACTCGACTAGTCCAAGTCCATTGGACTAAAGGTTTGAATTGGCTTGAATAGGGAAGTATTTGGAAACTTGATTATTATATTATAATGTTAAAATTAAAATCATTTATTTTAGGTCAAATACTCATTTTTCGTAAAATCCGGCAACAAATTTCAGATTAAATTTCTTACGTAAATGTTTCTTCAAATTTTCTTCGCCTGAAATAGTATGGTCTGGTCCAAAGGCCGGGCCAGACCAGACTATAAAATCGGGACCACTTTTTGATCACTAATGTAAACCTGTGCGTCATATGGGATTTTTAATTTATTAGTTCATACAAAATTTAATTGTGAATAGTTAACTGAGCGATTCACATGATTGAAAATTGGCGATATTTTGGCCAGGCGACGTTTTTTCCTAGGCGATGTTTTGGCTGGCGACGTTTTGGCCTGGCGACATTCTGTCCCTGACGATGTTTTGGTCGGCGACGTTTTGGGCTGGCGATATTTTGGTCCAACGACTTTATGTTGTTGGCGATGTTTTGGTCGGCGATCTTTTGGGCTGGCGACATTTCGGTGGCGACGTTTTGGACGGCGACGTTTCGGTGGCGACGTTTTGAGCGGATACCAACTCTGAGACGTATGCAAATGTAAAAATATATGAATAAGGTATACATCTGAATCGTATGCAAAGTCCACGTTACAGACACAAATTTATTATTTTGCTTATACTGCCGAATCCCTCACAGGAATCACCACAAAACATTATAGATTAGATTATACTGCCACATACCCAAAAGTCTCTATACTGCCAGACCTACTAGCTTATACTGCCACTTACCTTTTAGCCCTATTTGTGTCATTTTTGCGTATGTACTTTGTGTAATAATTTGGTTTTAGCGAAAGAAAGAATAATAAAAACTCAGAATAACAACAATGATAATAATAATAATTAATGTAATCTGGTTAGTTTACGAGACGTGGCATGTGGTCCTGTGACGCCAAATCAGTTCAAGTTCTACTTTAAAAGCCTACATAAGGCATAACTCTGTTTAACAAAATACACTGACAAGGGAATGGTTTTACATGGAACCCGTCGATTTCAAAGAGTGATGGCTACAAAAATCAGGCTACTTTTGAATAGTGGGGATCCAAAGTAACTCGACTGCATTTTGCGTTGTTCGGTCACAATAGCCCGCCAAAGTTTAAAAAAATTCAAATTTTGATATTTTGCGACCCTAGTACTTTTACAGTTCTTGTCCGATTTTGATGAAATTTCGTTTTTTGGGATCCTCACGCTTTTTACTGAAAAGCAATTTCAGGATTTTGAAAAATTCGAAAATTTTCATTTTTGTGAAAAAAATCCAAGAAATGAGTATATTTGAGGCCCAATTTTTTAACCCCGTTTTTTCAAAAAAATAAAAAGTTTTGAATTTTTCAAAATCCTGAAATAACTTTTTAGTATTAACCCAAAGGATCACAAAAACCGAAATTTCATCAAAATCGGATGAGAACTGTAGAAGCTACAGGGCGGCAAAGTATTGTAGCCTGTAAAGCATTTCCAACAGACCGTCGGACAGGCAGACAAGTAAAGACATGAACAATGGCAATTTTAAAAGGTGCTCAAGCTTAGCATTAGCATCTAAAATTCTTATGGCACATGCCGTCAGTTACTGCGATAATAATTAGACCAGGTAACAGCTGATAATTTAATTAAGCTCCATTAGCATACATTGTGCAAAAAACAGCATGTTTAAATCGTGCTTGTTATCGCTGTATAATTGTAGTTATGCTATTTCATGTCATTCTTCTTTATTTGCAGCGACAGATACCATTTTCAAACTATTTTGAGCCCGATGCAATCCAGTTGTGTCATAAATCTATTGAAATGTCTGAATTTATTTTATTAAAAAAGTTGCTCCACAAATATTGTCCCCTGAAAAAAGAATAGGTAAGTTTTTTTTTAAACGTTATGAGACATTTACATTTAGTACGAGTAGTTTCCTTAAATTTTACTATTACTAACGCCTATTTTACCAGGTCAACCATGTTTTTATGGTTTTTCATTCCCCAGTTTTAATATTTATAGTCATTTGTCTAGTGTAGTCAAGGTAAGCATCATGTCTCCGCAGAAGAAAAATCAGTGGAATGGTGGAAGGTAATTAAATCATTTGTAACTTTAGAAGAAGCGCGTCTGGATTTATGGATTACTGCAATCACAAAAAATGAACATACATGATCTTTGTAAGCAAGGAAAACAGCGCTTGAACTCGATATTGAGAGCGATCAAAGCAAGTAAACAATGTAAAGTACCGTCAAAACAGAAACTAGTCTCATATATTTGCCATGAACGAAGCAAGTTAAATAGTATTGTGACGTATCTAAGCGATCTAGAGGGTTATTGGTGCTTAGAAAAAGCCGTTGTACCCAGTGATAAAGATTCAAGTCGAAACCCTCTTGTCAAGCAATAAAAACATTTCATACATTTTTTTACGTATTTGTCACCCAATTCTACAAAATTAATTTCTTAACTTTAATAAAATACTCCGTTTAGCATTTCTTTAAATTAGCCATGTTTACTAGTATATGTTTGCTTTTTTTGAAAACTGCCTGAAAAAATATACTGCCAATTCTCGTCAATGCCAAAATGCCAATTAATTCGTTTTTTTCAGGCAGTTCATAATTCACTGCCGATTCGTTGATCAAAACTGCCAAGTCTCTTGCAGCCTCATTTAATGTACAGGGTGGGCCATTTATTCCGAATGATTCTACCAGGCTATAAAAGCCAAGTTTATTATTCGTATAAAACGAACAATGTACCAAAACAAAGACGATGTCTGGGAGATTTGTTTGATACCTCATTCATTTAAATCGGTTAAGAATGAGTTATAGAATGGTCTAACTAACAAAAATCCCAGTTTTTAGATTTTTTCGACAAACCGCTAAAATTGCTTTTTAACAACTTTAATTTAAAATTAAAGCGTAACAAAATGCAGACTAGAAACACTGGACTCTAAATATCCCAACAAAAAAAACCTGAAAAACATTTAAAAAATTATAAGTTTTTTTTTGAAAATTTTAAATTTTAAAAACTTTTTTGAAAATTTAAATTTTCAAAAATTCAAAAATTTCAAAATTTCAAAATTTTTAAATGTTTGCCAGGGTTTTTTTCTACCTCAGGGACTAATTGTTGGTATTCACTTAAGAAACTAATGGGTAGGTAATTTATAATTTTACAGACATTAAAATGGCACTTATTTTTTTATTTTAATAATCCCAATTCAAATATGTAACTGGCCGATGTCATATTATGTGGATTTGTAGAGAAAGGGCAGGGGTAGGAGTCAATCCGATAGCATGAATGACAAGACTGAGTTATAACATTAAAAACCAATGCTCTAATTTTATTGCGAAATTCAGAATCAGCAATTCCTCGCTTCTGTCGGTGTAATAAACTGGACTGTGGAAAAGGGCATAGTTTTTCCTATTAGCAAAATCAGCAAATTGTACTCTTAAGCTATTAACTAAGAAGTATAACGAAAAAACAAATGATACCTAGTTGCTTTTGTTTTTTAAAAGTGTGACTTGAATTATATAATTAGTATTAAAAACGTGTTAAGTCTATGCTGCGTAACTTAACAGTGGCTACAAATTTTGGTAATCATGTGAAGATCTGATTATTTTTACTCCTATAAGAGACAATGTAAAAACAAAATCCAATCCAGAGCGTGATCGGCTATCCCAACTCACATGTCAGTAGTACCTAACCATGCCGTAGCATCGTCAAACCACCAAGCCGGGGTTTTAAAATTCCATTTAAATACAACATTTTACATTTTTCATAAACATGCAACTTGTAAATACAACATTTTGCAATTCTAAAACCATGTGATTGGAGCACTCTCACTTTTCAAAAATATGAGAATAGAAAATTTTGCGCTTCTAAAAAACATGTAAAGTAATTGTATTACATATTGTATACGTTTATACAGCGTGTGGCATTAACCCTTCGACATAAAAGCTTGTCCGATAATATGATGACATTAATTTACGGATCCAACTTTTAAAATACTTCCTGTAAGACAACAGTGAACGTTTATTAATTAATTATACACATTTGGCAAATATTCCTAAGCTTTATAGTTGGGTGCAAATTTACTACTTCTAAACAATTTGTTTGCTTAGGGATCGTCCACAAATAACGTCATCGAAAAACATTTATACATTGTTACATTATGCAGAGTGGCGTGGGCTTAAAGGTATAACGAGTGAATTAAAAAATATTTTTACTATACCAAAAAAAACGATTGTGGTGGGTTGTGGATTTTAAATATTCCTGCGGCTATCACGAATATAAGGAAAAAGTCCAAAGGGAAACATACTGGAAGTTGGGGAATAAGATGCCATTGTGAGGTATTTTTAAGTGGGATTGCGTAATTTGAAAAGTAGTAATAAATCCGTAAAGTAATAATAATTAGTATATTTATACAGCTGAAAAAGGACCACTGCTACCACCTCCTTAAGAGCGACTAAATGCCAAAGATTTAATATTTAAGTTGATTCAACCACTTTAATTCAGTAGCTGCAACTACACATACATTAGATATCATTCAACTATTTACAAATTCTAAGTGCATAATTTGCATTTAGCCACGTAAAGTTTCAGCTAAAGCGTTTTTTTTATTACTTTGTATGTTTCGAATGAAATATAAATCGATGCTTCCGTATTTTTTACTGAAACAAGAATGTTTAGTTCTTATCGTTAGACGCAGTTTTGTTGATCTGCGGAAAGTGTGAGTCCGCCCGGACAAGCACACGTCGTTGAAGGGACGGAACCGTTGCCTGGAGACGGAACCGGGAAACAAAAATGGGAACAACGGCCAATCCGCTTTGAGCAAGCGTTATTGCCTTCGGGCTGCTGCGACGTGTCGTAAATTTTAATATCTCTTAAAGTGGATTCCTATGAAATACATCAAAATTTCAAACAAGTTTAGAACATTACGACTTTAAAACGACGAAGAACTCATTTCGTATCTAAATTAAACTGGCTTAAGTAATTACACTAAATTAAAGCAGAATAACTCACAGATTTATAAATCAGTTTCAACTCTTCCCCGTTGCACTTGTTGACTTTGTAGATTGTTTTACTATACCATTCGATGAAATAGACGAACTTATCATACGTTGCGATTTTCCAAAAACCACTGGAAGAAAATTGGGATGAATTGGAAATAAAAATTAGTTTTGGGTCTGAACCATCGAATTCACTTGACCAAATGGAACTGGGATTGACTCCTTGGGACCAATACAATCGACTGTCTTCCAAATCAGAAACCAGACCGTAAGGAGTTCTAATATTTGTGCTGAGAATCACTTCTCTTCGTGATCCGTCCAGACCTGCTCTTTCAATACGATGCTTATCTCTGTCAGACCAGTACATCCACCTGGTGATCAAACGCAATGAATTTACAATTTAAAATTGAAGCAAAATTTGCTTTGAATTGTGAACTTGCTCAGTTGTAAGTGTCGGGTATTTTGTTCAATCATAATCTGTCCTGCAATACAAACTCTCGACGACTGCCTTTCACCGTACCAACACGGAGCCTAGTCAGATTTTAATGTCATTGAACTCCGTACAAGTGTGGAGCCTGGTGTGTAACGTATTTTCAAGTTTCATGAAAACAATCTAAAATGTATGCTAGTCAAACTAGCGACTAAGGTCTACAGCAGTGAATTGCATCTGACTCTACACTGTCAGAACTAAATGTAAAACTGCACTTACGTAAAATTTTCCAAGTAAAAAATTACTTAATAACACATTACTTTAACATTAGTTACTCGTAAAGTCACCCATAACGTACCTTGTAAATAGTGATGAGTAAAATACACATCGTAAATTCTTTATTTGACATAAGAAAGCGTACACATGTCAATTAACGTGACACAAAGTTATACCATACGCTTAACAACGTAAAAAATAACCGCCAACGAATGCAACTAACAATGAAGTCTCCGTCACGACACAGTCGAAGGCAAGCGAGACATTGGAAGTCAGTTCTTTCTGTATTCATGGTCAGCGCCTACTGAACAAGTGGGAGCTGAAAATCCGCAACTTTAATTTCCAGAATTTTACAGCTTGAAGGTTGAAATTGGAAATCAATATCAAGTAAGCTAATTTTAATTTACCTATTGTTGTTGTGTAGTACATAATTTTATTATATATCAGATTTTGCAATGACACACTCAAAAAATAGAATTTTCAATGCAGAGTATGTTCTCGTATGTGTTTATAGTTTGTGTGTACTCTCCAGCAATTTTTATATTATCTGTTCTCATTATCTTTACTCTAGTTTCTAATATAATGGAAGGACACGAAGAATTGTCGTTAGTTAAGGCTGTACTGGAACTGGAGGAGCTATGCCTGCTGCAGTATTTCGAAATTTTCACAAGTAAGTTAAAATAACTTGAAAAATCTGAAATGATGTGCCGTCCAATACTTTGTCGTCTCTTATGTATTCAGTGGTAACATATTAGGATTTGGGGTATAATTAAGTACCTACTAATTAGTGACGTTAACCGTGTATCAATGTATGAACATTATGAATGATTAGATGCATTTATTCTACCTATGTTCCGTCTTGCAATTTATGCTTAATTTAATACTGCTAATTTTGTAAATTAAATCACATTTTCCTTGTATTTACATTTTAGGTAACTATTTAACTGACGAGCTAGTCAAAGAGTTATTTCAAAAAGAACTGGAGGATGGTATTAAGCCAATCGGGCACCGAAAGTTATTTTTAAACAAGTTTGAAGCTCGAAGGTTGCATCGCTGAACAACATGGAAAATCAACTCAACACTTCCTCAACAGAAGCAAGCAATGTTACCGTATTTCCTAATTGCAATGATCGAATTTTTAAAGTACTATCATCTTTCATTAAATAGTACGACTAAGTATCGAGTGCTGGATGGTATGAAATCTTATATTACATATTATGTTTACTAAATTTGCATCGAATTATGTAATTGGTATAATATTTATATTTTGCTAAATAAAGTATTTATAACTGGATTATTATTATCCTACTGGAGTTGTGCTTCAAAATTAATTTTCTCCTTGTCATGTAATAGTTTCATATCACAAGAAAACGAATTATATTTTACGTTGCATTGCATTAACTTTACTGGTCTTATTGTAAAGATCATTACTAACACGCACGTAAATCCTTCATGAAACAGAGTTAAATCTTCTAAACAAATTCAAGTAGTTATTTACGTTGCATGTGTTAACGGCTGTACGTGAAACTTAGTTAAGATTGTACGGTTTCCGCAGTAAAATCATTCACGTTTTCAAAGTGTAACTTCAATGACGTGATCTGAAGTAGGTGCATGAATACGTGACGTTTTACTTTATTTCATGTTTTATTTAACCCAATATAACGTAATATTTGTTATGGATTTCTGACAGTGTATTTCTGGCTCGCCACAAGGCATCTTTACTGTCCTCTGCCAATTACACACCGTTTTTTAATTTAGTTCCACTTCAATTCATTTATGTTTAGTGCTAAATGTATTGAAGAATTAACTGACTTGCAGTAGAAAATAATTAACTTTGGAAATTACCCGCTCAGTGGATTCACAGCAATCGAAAGTGGTACTGAAAGTCCGTCGCTGAAGAGAACTTTCTTCATTGTGTCATTGAAGTTGGAAACTGCAATTTGCTTTCTTCCATTATCCACCCAGTAGAGATGCTGATGCATCCAGTCGACAGCAACTCCATAAATATAAGATGAGGAGTCGTGAAAAATGCTTTTCTTTCCAGCTTCTTTGTTTAATGGTGCTGTGTAGATTTTTTTGTCCGAATCACTGAACCAAAATATTTTGTTGGTTCGGAAATCGTAGTCGGTGCCGTAAACAACGTCTTTATTTTGGATACGTTCAGTTGTCTGCAAATAAATAGAACAAAAACAATTTTGTATTGTCAAACATTTCGTCTCGAGTATAAAAAAGCCAGCTCTCAAAATTATTCTAAAGTAAGAAAATTCTATATCTTTTATTAAAAAACGATGCTGAAAGTATTGCTTATGTCAGTTGTTTAGGGAGGCACATTTACGTTTAGTCCATTCATTGAGATCATTCTAATGTCCGCCTCTGAAGAAATAATTAGAGATGCATTTTCATACGCGTATTTGCATCTCGTGTCATCTTTCAGATCTTTGACAAAACCATCTCGACATCTATGACAATTTCCAGCGTCATTTGGAGGAGCACACGTTCCGGGATATCGACACATGTTAACGTCTGAAAAACAATTGGCATAGAAATACGTATTTCAAAGAAACTGAGTAGTTCTGCTAACACATATTCCTAAATATGTAGTTTCGTTTGTTGGAAAGTAGAATTTGTGAATTAAAACGAGTCAGTTGATAATTAAATAAAGGCCACTGAAATGCATGTAGTAGATTAACGTTTTTATTTCATTAGCGGAATAATTAAAATCTGAATTACTTTGACAATTGTCTCCTGCGAATCCATCCGAACAGATACAGCGGATGCCATTCATACCGTTGACACACGTGCCTCCATTTGTGCAAGTGTCATTAAAAGCACAGTTAGGCGTCAGATTGGCGCAGTATCGTCCCTCGTATCCTTCTGCGCAAGCGCAGGTGTAGCTATTTATCCCGTCAACACACGTACCTCCATTTTGACAGCCTTCACTGAGCAAGCAGTCATCAATGTCTAATTCTGTTACATTAAAATTGTTATCAAATATTTATGACATAAATAACTAAATCATATTTTTGGAAGAAATAAGTGGAAAACTTGTTACCGCAAAATGTTCCATTGAATCCATCAGCGCAGCTGCAAACAAAGTCGAGATAATCAGACGAAGCGATGCAAGACGCTTCATTTTGACACGGATTGCTTCTGCAAGGGTCCAATTTTTCTTGACACTTCTTTCCCGCAAACGGCAGAGGGCAGACGCAAGTAAATCCTCCGATTTCGTCAATGCATCGTCCACCGTTTTCACAAGGCTTCTGCGTCGACTCACATTCGTTCACATTTTCATTGCATGTTGAACCTGTTGGTGAGTTAGTAGCCGTTAAAAGTTTAGTGCAAGAACGAATTAAATATTTCAAATTCCTAAAACTTAAATTGAACGTACCAGTAAATGCTGAAGGACATGTGCAGTTAAAAGAATTTTCTCCACTGCGACAAACTCCGCCATTTTCACACGGGCCACTTTTACAGTAGTCTGCAGGTTGATTCTCGAAATGATTCTGTAACTCGCGCCTCAATTGAGCTGCAAATATAGAAAATGCCGAGTTATTTAATTCGAAGCGCAAGAAGTTTAAATAAGAATTCATATGGACGTCATCTTTATCATCACCTTTAAACTATGCGCAACAAAACTTCAAAAAAGCTTTCAATCAGGAAATTATGATGACTACTTACCAGTGGCGTTGTGAATAATCGCAGCCACGTTATTCTTAAAATCATTAAATTCTTTTCGTAAATCGCTTTCTTCTTTCTCCGCGTCTTGGTTAAAATCTGTTGAGGTCAGTTTTCCATTTTTGTATTCGTGAATTTCCGATTGAGTCAAACTGCTGCAGGAAACGGAGCCGCCATCGCAGTCGACAATAAAAAGTTTATTGGAAGGAACGTACAGCGTCTTTAGAAAAGTGTTCAAGTCTTCGGTGTACTTCACCGGATTGTTGTTTTTAAATTCAGTTTTTGTGAATAATATGTAGATTGATCGATCAGAGTTTTCGGAAATCCTGGGAATTAAATTTTGATTCGAATTAAAATATTCAATTTCACTGTAAGAAGCTTGAAGCATTCGACAGAGCGTAAGTTTCTCAGTGACGTCGTCGTATTCTCTGATTTTATTTTTGATGTTTCTTGAGCTAAAATTGCTTCGTTTGAATTCCTCTGCATAGTCTGTGAGTATTGACGTTGGTTTTGAGCCCGAACGAACATCCACTAACATTTCTTTCAAGTTATCTGCGACCTTTTTCTTGTGATTTAAAAAGTTAGTGCGCAGGTCCGCAATTTCCTCACGTGATTGTAATGGCAGGCAATTGAGCTGTAAATATGTTTTCTGGTAAAGTGCGTTAATTTGTTTTTCGGAACTCGCAATGTCATCAAAAATAATCGTGAAGCTTCTTAGTGTTGATTTCGCTATTTTTTGAACGGGATTATTGATTATTGTCTGGACACTCAAGTGACTTCGAATTTCTGAGATAGGTGTGAGTGTAAATTCTAACGGGACTCCTTTCCCACCTTTCGTGTCGTTGATTATTTGAGGCATCTTATTGAGTAGAATTGCAGCATCGCTGGTTGTTGTTGGCACTGGACCATTGAGAGGAATGTCACTTTTGATGTCGATGGTAAAATTGAAATTTCCGTTCATTTGATTTGATGCCGATGACCTTCCTTTTATTTTTTTAAATTCGTTGTAGAATGCGTCGCTCAATTCTACAGCGTCAACTCCAGGAGCTGCTGTTGTTTGTAGAGTGACGGAAATTCTGGACCCCCACGAGATCCCGCTCACGATGTGGGTGGCATCTTTATGCTGCAACAAGTGTACGTTAAAGAACGGCCTCAGATCGTTGTAAAACACCTGCAAGTTTTCGTCAACAGTGTGTTGCGTTCTTAGCAGGGTTTGTTGTTCCACAAAGGAATTTTCATTGGTTTCCTTCAAAATTCCTGCAGTTCCTCTGACTTTCGTATTTCCTACCAAAATATTTGCAGCCGCATTTAAACCGATTTCAAGGAGCTCAAGTCTTTCGTCGTAGGTATTTGTGTTTTGAGAATGTGTGGCGACATCTGTGTTCTGAGTTTGAAGCACGACTTCAGTTGGAATTGCTTTTGAAAAGACGCTAATTGGTCGAAATTTGTCCGTGCGTTCGTCGTACAGAAATCCAAGCTCAGCAGATCTGCCGAGTGCAGGGATCGTGAGGAAACTTGCATCGGGTGCCATAGAAGCGGATGAGAAGGACAGTGACGCAATTGCAAGAACAAGTATGAAAATATTTCGATCCTTGGCGCAACAAGAATTGGTAAATTTTATCCTTGTTTTCATTGTCGAGCCACTTAGTGCAACGCAGCTGAAATCATCATACAAATAGAATAATAAATTGAAAACACAATAGTGTATAAATATTATAATAGTTTAATAATAGTAACACACATTTAATGTAATAATTTTCCTTAGAATTAGCAATGATTTGAATTAATTAACGATAATATTAGGAGTCAAGAAATTGTAGGTGCTACAAGGCTCGTGCATTTAAAAATAATTATCTGTGTATTAAAATGAAGCCCAAGTTAAAAGATAGACACAATTCCTTATGGGTATTTCATTAACTAAAAAAAAGTGAACTATATAACGGTCCCCCCTTTGGGTTGTTTCTATTTTTGGACTAAAATATAATAAAAACAAAAGCCTTTCAAAATGATCTACAAACAGCTTCTTCCATTACACATATTTTTGATAATAACATAAATCGTAATCCACTTGATACAGTTCTACATAAAAAATACTATACAATACCTTCCTATGTTTATTATAGTCAGGGTTTTATTTATAATTATTAACATTGTCTAACTGCAATTAGTTTTATTGTATGTGGTTCAATTTACGAACAATTAATTTTGAGATTACTTTCATAATTTCGTACATAATAGTAAAAATGTTTTCTTCACGAATACCAAATATTTGTGTTTTTGGATGTTACTAATTAGTTTTTCATCAAAAAAATAACTCAAAAATTTGCAGTAGAATATTCATTATCATTATTACACCTTAAAAGAATTTAAAAAATATAATTTTATAATTGCATAAGTGATTAGCAGTTTAATAAAATGAATTGTTTCGTTTTGTTTCAGTTCTAACATAGAAAAGTGTATTAGCTATATAATACGTAAGTAGGTAGCTACAAATTAGGATGAATAATATATTTTCTTTGTATATACAATTATGTCTTACAAAACTACAAAAATAAATAATCGCTTAGGAATGACTAAGATCGTAATATAATTTGTGGCGTGCAGTCAGTTTTAAATTAATAAAATTTATTTTCATAACTGTACCTTTTGAAATCTCTATAGTAATTATTTGAGTTCCTTATTGCCTCCTGTTTCCACGTGGAATAGCAACGATTAAATTCTATTTTTTTTAATGAATTTTCTTTTTTATTAATAAATGTGACTTTGAAAAAATCGAGAAAAGGGTTTTAATTACTGAAGCCACTCCGTCGTTGTCCGTGAAAGCGTCAAAGCGAAGACTAATCTAGAAACAAAATGGAAGGAGCTTTAAATCCCTTAGTTCAACTAGAGGAGAATCAGCGTCAGTCTGACTATTATACAAATATTAAGTTAATTATTAGAATATATGAGAAACACACATTGCCAACGTGGGGTTTATTTTTACTAGGAATAAGAATTAAACCCAGATCACGGACAGGACCAACACGAGACGGTTATCACACAAAGTCCTTCGATTACACGAAAACAATTTTATGCGACGTTGACGTTCCTTAGTGGATTACAGTGAGAACCGGATACATAGGAACTTGATGCATATTTATTTAGGGAATAGGTTTTTTATTGTTTTCTTTCCGATATGTTTGTTTTGTTTTTGCTATATTACACTAACTAATTTAAATGTTTAAATTTAAAATTTTTCAAAATAAGAATTCATTTTAGTTCATCTATTACGCTATATTCAACTGAATCCTAAAAGCCGTCTTACATGAACTTAGCAAACACAAAATTTTTTAAATTCGCAAATAGGTTTTAAAAATTAAGTCAGTTGCAGCAGCTGTGTCCGGTCATAGTTTCTGTGAGACGAGCAGCATCATCAATATTTTTGCATTCTAAATTAGTTTAAAAATAAATACAAACCTGCTGCCTTTTACTTTACCTAGCTACTCCATTGTGGAGTACTGTACAGAATGCTAAGGTACGTGCAAGCACATATCAATAATTTTCAATTATTAAAAATATTATTTAAACCTTCATGATCAACAGTACAATTTTGGTTCCATAAATCCAGCTCCGATCACACAGTAATTTCTGACGCCCAGTTAGATTCACACTTTTACTTTCAGACCATTATATTGCGAATCCACTGTTAATTTCGTATGTTTTCAAGCAGAACATGTTACATAATAATTCTTGGTAATTGGAGTTGCGTCATTCGGTACACGCGGATGTAGATGCGGTCAAAGTTGAGATTGAATTAATGCGAATCCCATTCATCGGTTGTCCATTCGCCAGATTGTGTTTTCGTTATGAATGAATCTACGTCAACTTGTGTTGCGAAATTTGTTTTGCAGATGTAAAATTAGATGCTGTCACCAGCAATAAGGATTTGGAGTTATTAGCAAAAGATAAATCTGTAAATACTTGAGAAATCAAACCATTTCAATTGACGTACCTAATTATTATGAAATCAGCATTTAATAGTGACTTTTAACCTTCCGATTATTCTGTATGAAAGACTGCGCTTCGTCCTCGTCAACAATCTGCTGGACTGCCTACGAAACAAAAATCCATAAGTTAGTATTGTCGTTTCTGTGAGTTTCGCAAGTGTAGGAATGTAAGATTAGAATGGATATACCTGTGGTTGGAGTATGTTTTGAGCAGCTCCACGTGTCGTTTTTAAAGATGTGTATCCACGGCCCCTCGCAGCATGTATTTTGTAATGTTTGTTTTGTTGTTAATTTGGTTCATGAAAAGTTAATTGAATAAAAATTGGGTGTAACGAGTTTTGAAAGTTTTGGGGCGAAGTGAAATGGACTTGGAATGAGTTTTTGTAAAGTGCAAAATGTTCTATTTACATGTTTTTGAAACGTAATAATTGTTTTATTTACTAGTTTTTCGAAACTGCAAATTATTCCATTTACATGGTTTTGAAACGATCAAAATATTGTATTTACTGGTTTTTCGAAATTTTATATTCACGTCATTATTTTTGAAAAGAGATCGTCCATAAATGACGTCAGCACAAGGGTCAATAGGTCTAGTTGTTTACTGATGACATTCCATGTTAAAGGATAAGGTAATGATTATTTTGATGACAGGAGAGTGATAAGTTCTTAAAAATGATTATTTTTCCATGGCATCATTTGTGGATGATCCTGGAGGGCAAAATATTACACTTCACTCATCCGAGATCAGTTTTGTTGCCCGAAATTCAAATTGTACATTTGGCGGCAGATTCAAAAAATCATTCAATCGCCATTCTCTACACTCTACACAGGGAAATGGAATATTTTTGCACTTTGCAAATACATGCCAAAAAAATATTGTGTAGTTTTACAAAATTTTGAAAAACAAAAGCTGAGACTGTAGTAGAATTGGGACATTTTTTAAAAAAAAATTTTAAATTGGGACAATAATATTAGAGCATTTTGCAGTCTTTTAAAAATCTTGGGTTAGATTTTAAAGCACAATTAGATTCTCGTAATCATGACCCTTGTTCCCCTTGTGTACATTTAGAGTGAGTATGGGGAGTCGAAATATTGGATTTAACATTTGGCGGGAAATTGAAAGATTATACGTATTTCAGTTAAGTTTTTCATGAAAGTCATACTACGTACTTATAAGAGAATGAATCATGATTTATTTTATTTTTTATAGTCCCATTTTCCAGCAATCTTAGCCACACTTGTCCTAGTTTCTATCTTAATATTTAGACATATGCAAATTAAAAGTTAATTATTTTTTTATAATGTTTTTATGCTGTATTTTATATCTGTTTTTATTCATGGCATTTTTACATGTTAACTGTTTGTTATTATGCTCGAATTAGAGGCATGTTTTCCTTCTTCATATTATTGTAATTAAAATAGATATTGATATTTATTATTATTAGAAGAGAGTTTTGTTTAAGATTCCCCATTTACCATTTACTTTACAAGTCGGAGTTTAGAATTATTAATACATAAATCTTTAGTTAAAAGAAGTCAGAGTCTCATAACTATGAAGCTATGCATATATACGCATATTGATGTTAAAAA
This sequence comes from Dicyrtomina minuta, assembly GCA_949802685.1. Taxonomy (NCBI): domain Eukaryota; kingdom Metazoa; phylum Arthropoda; class Collembola; order Symphypleona; family Dicyrtomidae; genus Dicyrtomina; species Dicyrtomina minuta. The sequence continues at coordinate 92,315,420 of OX461808.1, read as the reverse complement.
TAATGAAGTTTGTAATCGAACAAATTACACTATCTTATCCCGCAAGGTATATTGTCTAAAATTGATGATTTTTAGCTAGAAACAATATCAACTATCTACAAAAATATTTAAATATGTCTTAAGAGCATTAAAATAATAACATTTTGTCGTTTAAAAAAATATATAAATGCAACATTTTACACTTTTTAAACACATTACGAAATTAGAACATTTTGCGCATTTTCAAAAATATGGAATTAAAACATTTTAAACTTTTCAAAAATATGAAATTAGAACGTTTTGCGCATTTAAAAAAATATGGAATTAGAACATTTTGCACATTTTTAAAAATGTAAATAGGGCATTAACTTTTCAAATACTTTTCATTAACATTTTAAGCATGTGTCTTATTTGTTTTTATGGCATAGCTCATTTTGTTTTACCTATGACATTAGGATATATATGTAGTAATTTATTATAATAAATAAATATTAAATTTTGTACCTTGCTGCCTCTCATGGTTTTATTTCCAGGTAGCATGTCTACTGTAGTTCGTCGAGTCGAACATTTTTTTATTCATGTGTCATTGGAGCGTCTGGAACTTTTCTTCTTGTTTTTTCTTTTCTTTATCTTTATCACAAGTCAGCAGATTCCAGACTAATCGTCACGTCTCTAGTCTAGTAGTAAAGACATAGCTATGTACCCCTATGTGCATCTTTAATCTCGACACTTGTTCGATAGAATTTAAATTGGAAGTTGACACTTGGAACTCAGACTTGTGTCAATAAACTGTTATGTTATGCGTAAGTTCATTGAAGCTCTAGCAGAGGAATAAATATCACAATTTTGAGCTCATTGGACGTGACAAAAATAAGGCAAAAAGAAAAGTGGCAGTATAAGCAGATGATCTGGCAGTAAAGAGGCTTTGGAGGAAGTGGCAGTATAATCTAATCGATAATGTTTTGTGGTCATCCCTGTGAAGGTTTCGGCAGTATAAGCAAAATGATAAATTTGTGTCTGTAACATGAATTCTTGCATACGATTCAGATACATAAGTTGTTCATATTGTTTTGCATTTGCATACGATCCAGAGTTGTATCTTCTTCCTATTCTTTGTTGTGTCATGACTTCTTCAGCCGAGTTGAGCTTTATAGGTAGTAACATGGCGTCTCAAAGTGCTGCAACAGTTCGAAAAGGTAAAACTAATTGTGAATTTAATTAATTGTTTGCAAATTCTAAAGAAGCTCAACTTGTAAATGTAGCCAGCCCTACCATCTCAAGATTCAGAGGGCCGCCTATCAGTGGCGTATACTGAAACCATCTACCTCGTCACCTCCAATAAATAATGATGCCGGGATTATTTACGTCCAGCCTTCAAAAGGAGCTGTGATAAACTATACAACCGTATCTCAATTACAACGTCGCTGTCGAACATTTGCCACCTTTGAAAAAACTTGTTTTGCTGCATACACCGTCGCCTTTAATTTTGCTAATTTGAAATTATTAACATGTTCTCGCCGCTTTTCCTGAAGCGATGTGTGCCATTGTGTGCAAACACGTAATTATATGCCTTAGCTGAAAAGACTGGCTTCATTCAGTTTTCACTGTAAATAAAACATTTTGCACTGTTCTGAATCAAGTAAAAAGAACATTTTGCACTTTTCAAAAAACATGTGAATACAATATTTTTCTTTACCCAAGAAAAACATGGCTAAAATCAAGTCGGTAGATTTTGTATGAAAACAAATTGCTGCCTACACAATTCCTTCGTCCGGCCTTGGGCTTCACCGAGTGAGTGAATAACTAAAGTTTTTGAAATAATTATTGTGATTTGGTCGTGTGATGTGATAAGTGCACATGACGCAGTTTTGTTTCCATTTTTAACGAAGCTGTCATTTACTGTCCTCTTAATCATAAGGAAAATGGCTTTCTGTCAGAGTAGTGATTTCTGCAATAATTATTCTTGACACAGTGAAGGAAAATCTCGCAGAAGTGTAGGTTAAACTTAATCATGGCCAATTAAAAAATCAGAATAAATTAATGAAACACAACATTTTAATGATGGTCACTGCATTTTTCCCGAAATTAAGCGCAATTATTTCTACTTTCTACATACGCTTTAATATTCGTAATTCAGTTGATATTGCAAAGGAATTCTTTTTCTATTTCACTATCTAGTCACACAGTATGTGGTTGGTAACAAGAAGCTTGTACGACAGTGCTAACAGGTTTAGATGTTAACTTTAACAAATTTATTAGTCAATTTTAAAATATTTGAGAGTAGAAAAATTGGTGTAGGCTCAAAAACCACAACAGTAAATCTGTTAAAATCTACAGTGGGCCTGTTAAAAAATGAATGCCACTGTATATGTTAGCCTAACTAGAGGTCCATTGCTAAGTGTGTGTAGTAGGTCTAATAATTAAGGCCAGAAGGTACCTATGAGGAAGGTTGCGGGTTCGAATCCAACTTTTGATGTTATTTTTTAACTAATCTTTCAACAAGACGATCTAACAGTGATTTAGGTAAGGCCTATGTAACTGCATTGTCAGTAAAACAAAAACGTGTTTGGAAAAGTAGCCTATTTTATTGCCAATTTACATGCATTTATTGATACTTAGCTCACTTTAAAGTAACAGAAATAGTGTTCAATAATCCTATTTTGATGCTTCGTCTTCGTCTGCGACCCGCGCTACGAATTCCATTTCGCGATTTGCCGGTATTTTATGGTCTCGCAACACTGCAAAGTTCCTTAGCCGGGATACAGTAACCTAGGCAATAGCAAAATTTGAATTTGAATAATTTCCTAAACATCTTTAATAATAAATTTTCAATTAAAAAATTTTAATCTGATTAAATTGCTAAGTAATAAGTTTAAAATATGCCATATAACACACTTTTGCAGCATTGAGTTCGACCACCTGGACAGTCTGGATGATACATATCGTTGTCCGAAGTATCGTGGAGGCATTCTTCGAAATCTTCCCCATCCCCGTCGAGCCAGGACACAGACGGACTCACCAGAGCCAAGATGACAATGAAGATGTTGAGCCAAGACGCCCCGAATATCCCCTTCATTTTTCTATTTGTTTTGCCACGATTCTTAAGGAACAGTTTGTAGAGTGAGGAACGGAGCAAGTTTGGGAAAAGGTTCCAGTGGATCTGATTTTCTTCGTGTGTCACATTTCCGTTCTAATTTTCAATTTATTTTCAACTGATCAATGGACGAAGAATACAAAAGCCATTCACTATTAAATTTAGCGAAATGACAAATCAACATTGTAACCTGCTCCATTCAAGTGCGATAGTAATAGGGCTTATTAATTCCAATTCCGAGCACGTCACCAATTGCAGTAGTGAATAATACATAATTGCAATTAATTAAATTGAATGAATGCACATTATGTGATTGTCAATCAAATGGATTCCCAAATTCAACAACCAAATACTGGCACAATCAACATATTCAAAGCGGAGCATGAATGTATTGACACATATGAGCTGAGAAAATGTTTTCATATTTTTTTACACTGACTTCTCGTATTTCATTTAGCAGCCAGTAAGAATTAATAATTCCTGAAAATCCTGTAGTTATGCCTATTAGGAGTTTGTTAGCAAAACGCGCTAAGTCCACACTTTATCTACTGGCGTAACGCGTTTTGCTAACAAACTCTTCATATGTTGCGTAATGCGTATATAGTTCTATTTTGGAATTTTGTCGAGTTTTTGCACATTTAACACTTCAAGTATGAGGCATATGATATTTATAACTTTAATTAGCAATGTGGTGTCAATTAGTCGATATACTATTTTTATAAATGTTGTTTCTATTTTTACAGTTTAACTTTGACCTTACTCATGCAACACAGTAACCCATATAATTAAATATCACACAAAAATAATCTCATTTTTTTAACAAATACACTTGTTCTGCTTTGTCAAGCAATTCTTCATTTAGATAGTCAAGACAATTACTGCTAAAAGTTGTTATTTAAAAAAGACCCCGCAGTTGAATAATATAAAATAGTCGATAATTAACCTCTCGCCCAACTGCTCAATGTATCAGTCAGAATTTTAAAGATGAAAATGTAACAACAAAAAGGACGTGAAGCCTGCAATTTAAAGGCCAAGTTTACGCACGATCAGACTTTGTCTCAAATCGTAAATTGTAATCTATAAAAAATCTACATTATAATGGAATACATATCAAGAGTTTAAAACTGTAATAGGATATTAGTATTAGGCACCACTAGCCTTATAAATACTTTTAACAACTTATAATTTTTCCATTAGAAAAAACTGTCTTCCAATGCGCGTTATTAAATGCTGCCTGGGCTCCTTCATCTTTCCTTATCAAAATATTTTTGTGTCATTGTTACAGTAGATAGACATTAGGCAAATTACGCTATCAATTACATGTACTATTTTCGTATATGGCTTACATAACTTGTACCATGTTTCGTGTATGCACTTTCTTTATGTAATATATTTTTTGTTGATCAAAGAAATGAAAAACCCTGCATAATATTAATAATAATATCAAGGGGTCCAGAGTCCGGTGTTCAGTGTCTCAGTTTAAAAAATTATACTAATTTTTACTAAAACAGTTTTAAAAATATTGATATCGTTTAATTGAGTCATAGGTCACATTGTACAACGATTTTAGTAGAATTTAAAAATATTAGCATTGGCAAACAATGTTATAACCTTATACTTTACCTCAATTCATTTCATACATTTATTTAAGTACCTACTTCGCGTAGGGCAAGAAAACTAGATTGAAAATATTTAATATTGTAAGAATTCGCCTACGTTAAAATATTGATTAGCCTATAAAATATTTTAACACTATTATTAATATTTTATGTTTCCTTCTTTAGAGTAGCTGTTTGAGTAAAGGTTGTTAGTAAAGATTGCTGTTACGGCTACAAATGTTAAAGTTTCCATCATTAAAAAACACAGGTATACGTTATCTATGAACATTTTGGAATTTACAATTATCAAAATAGTATCTTAAATAATTACACTATGTGGGCAAAGAAGTATTTTAGGTAAAGGAATTATTAGTTGTATAATCTATAGGTGTCAAGATAAATATTCAAACTTGTTTTATTTCTTGTACGTAGGCGCAATAACTAATTTTTGATTTTCGGAAAACAGCAAAAAATATAAAGTATACACGTAAATGTGTGAAATATTTTCGTGGTATTTGACTTTTTTAATTTTACATACAATTGAAATTAGAGGTTTTGTATTATTTATAATGCGGGTATAAGGTGCAGACGTTTCGATTCTTATTCAATTTTATAGACTATGTATTTGGAAATGGACTAATAACATTTTTTAAAATTATATATGTAGCATTAATAATTTTAATCCGAGAAATTAACATAAATTGAATCCGTCTTTATTAATTAATTTTGAATGTGACAGGCCACCAGATAAACTAGATCTGTATCATCTATTATTGCAATTTACATTCTAAAAAATAGCAACTACCAATTTCTTTTTGATTTTGTATTTTGCATTGAAGTAGAGCTCAGACTTACTTTTGTGTCTACAACATTTAATTACTGCATCAACTTTGCATGAATTACTATAAAGAGTAAGACAGAGAGAAACGGCGGCAAGTGAGCGAAAACTGACCATAGTAATTGATATTCAAATTCGGTGAAAATTGAATAATAACTGTACGAATTGTACGTTTACATTATTGGCATTATATACCGTGTTATTACACAACTATTAATTGAAATCAAATGTAAAATTGCACTGCTTTTTTTGTCTGTAGGTCAAGTTGGGCTACTCATCTAATGCAGTGTTTTTATACAAATACAAACTGGGCCTAGACACATAGTCTGTTCATTAAAAAAAATTGTTCCCATTTTAATTTTTTTTAACTTTATCATGGCTGGTGTGTTATTAATAATTAGGTACGTGAATACAATTTTACCGAATTCCCTCTGATAATACGCCCCGCGTACTAACAAAACTCAAGCCTCGACACCCCGAGTGTAATTTGAGACCCGCATACTATTAGAGACCCACGCTCTGGCATTTAATAGTGACTTAAATAGACCCGCGTACTATCCAAATTGAGGCAGCTACCCCCCGCGTACTATTACAGACCCGCGCATTATTAGAGACCCACGTACTATCAAAGGAAATACGGTATTTATTTATCCTGTTAACAAGGTTACACTATAAATAATTTATTGACTGAAAAAAATATCTTTCATATTTTATTCTTTACGAACGTTTTAATAGACATGTGGACATGATGATGCAGCATCTTGTTTATTTAATAAATAAAGATTATTCATATATTTCCTCTTGCGCAGTTCCAGTGTATTAAACTGCAATATACATCATTCAATGAAATGCTGACAAATGAACAATTGTAGCAAGTAAATGCAAATTTTACATACGAGAAACGTTTTTATAACAATCACAGCAGAATGTTATATGTCGTGACAGCCATCCGCCAAAACAATTCACCTCTAAAAAATCGTTTGCCCACCTGCATATATGTGCGCAATGAAAAGAATAGGATTTTTGTGACTATATCAGCCACAAACGTTTAATATCAGCTAACAACGATAAAACGCGTGCATTTATGTATGCAATAGTGAATTCTAGCCACAGAAAGTAGTAAATCAAGCCACTTGACGGAAACCTATTAAAATGAGCTAAAACAAAATAAAATCGTGAATGTAGAGAACATCTGTTTTTTCCCAAAACCAATAAAATTCAGTACTTTAGACGTGACATTGAAGTTGCATTTACGATGTATATTACATGTACTTATGCACTTACCACAAATACAACTTCACAAAATACTAAACACATCGCTGATTTTAGGTCTAAAGCTGTCTGTGGTTTACTTTTGAGTAATTCAAAAATTTGTATTGCTTTTACCTAGTAAGGTTTACTTGTATTTGCATTTTTTCCTTAGGTTTAAAATTATTATTAAAACTAATATTTCTTATTTTATACGGGCGTATAATTTAATATATTTAACTTTGAATTCACACATGTCACATTTATTATTCAGTATAAATTATTATTATTTATTTTGTTTGATTTATTTACGTTTTATAGTATAGTCTGAGTTTGGACGTGCAGTTGCAATATCTAGAACTTCATTGTATGCAGTTTTCTGTTAGCTGCAGTTTAGAAAGAGTCCGTTTTAAAAAAAGGAAGCAAAGTCTATTATATTGACAAGATCACGTAGAAATAAAATTTTAGGTAAAGTATTACATTTTTTTATTTTAAAATTGTGATAGGTTTGACCATTTTAAAATTAAAAACACTAACATGGGAATGGTCACAACCGGGCGACTGGAAACCACCTATACTATTTTCTTCTGAAAAGGGCATGCCAAAAAAGTGGGGTTAATGACACAAATTTGCTAACGGTGATAAAATGGACGCCATATAGGTATTTTTCAACTGAATTAAATGAAATTTGAATTTTTTTGACAGTTAAAATAATTTTTAAAATGTTATTTCTGGCATTTTGAAATTAAAATTTTTTTTTTAATCAAATGTTGTCATCACAATTAAGTCCACAATATTGTTTTTAAAATTTAATTTTTTCAAACTCCTGTATCTCATTTTACGTTTATTCAACTTTTGAAAACATCAAAGTATTGTCATATTTATAACAATACATTAAACGTTAGAATTGGGTTTTTAAAATTCCAAAAACTATTTCCTTCAAAAAATATAAATGTTACATACCTTTTTGGGCCTTTTTTAAATAGCGCGTTTTTTAATAACATTTTTTTTGAAATTTCAAAGTTTTAGAAATAAAATTCAAAAAAATATTGTAACTGTCAAAAAAATTCGAATTTCATCAAAATCGGTTAAAAAATTGCAGACACAATTGAAGACTTAAAAATATATTTAAATATGGCGTCCATTTAATTAACATTAGCAAATGTGTGTCTTCAACCCTACTTTTTTTGCATGCTCTTTTCATCAAAAATAGTCTGGGTGGTTTAACGTCTCCCGGTTGTGACTATTTTCTCGTAAAATTAAGTTGTACTTTTATACTATATTTATTTTTAAAACAGTTACTTAATTGTGAGAAAAATAAGATACACTATATTTTGTTGAACAAGACAGCCTATATGCTAACCAGTGTAAATATCCCTTGTTGCATGTAGTACATTAATGCCTTCAGCTGCTCCTGACAAGAAAGCCATGCTAAATGGTTTATCTAGACTCAAAAGTAATGTAAAAAGTTAGACTATTTTTGAATAGTCCAGATTTTATGTATCTCGGCAGCATTTTGCGCTGTTACGACAAAGTGAGCTGCTTAAGTTTACGAAGGTTTTAATATTTTAAACAGTTTTATACATTACAGCTTCGTAAATTCTACACCTTTTATTTGATAATTAATAAATTAAGATTTTTTTATTTTTAGGCTGTTTGCTAGAGAAAAACATTTCCTGGCTTAAAAAATTCATAATTTTTTTTCTCTTTACACAACTAAAGAAATTAATTTCATAAGGACTACCTTTAACTTCTAATCAACATTTTTTCAAATATATTAAAATTCAAAATTTTTCAAACACTGACCGAAAAAAATCTAAGTTTCAGAAAAAAGCAAAAATTATTACTAGGCAAAAGGTGCCTGATTTTTTGGAATGGTAATTTTTAAAATCTCGGCGTACTACTTACTACTCGGCAAGGTTCCCTTTTAATAAACATACTTAGTATTACGTGCATTAAATGTGAGACCAGAAGTACGCAAATAGGAATCACAGAAATTTAAATTGATTCTATTTTATGAACTGTATTACGTCTATTATAACTCAGATAACCACCGGTTAACCCATAAGCAGAGGTCACCCCAAGTTTGAAAAGTAAGCCTTTATTTTTATGAAATGTTTTCGACATGTCATTTTAGTTATCATCAGAAAAGGCATAAGAGAATTTAAATAATTAAATTTAATTTTGCGTTTTAAATTCTGCCACCTTAACATATTATACAGTTACATCCTGAAAAAAAGTATAAATCAATTTACAACAGGATGATGCCAAAGGGACCACCATTCTCGGGCAAAGGAATGCGAAGAATTACCAACCCGCTTCTTACAACCCTTACTAAAACGTTGCTGCCATCAATCGCGCTAATTTTGGTCTTTTTAATTCAAAATTGCATTGCTCAAACGGAGCGCGACATTCAAATTTCAGCGCTTAATACAATTAACAGGGAGTTTTCTCGACGCTGTGCCTCAGAAGGCAGCGACTCTAATGGCAACTGCAACGAATACGTTCTAGACGAAGTGAACACCCAAAAATGTGAGCCTGGAAATGATTTAAGTCAGAATGCTACTCTCATTTTTGGAAGCCGCCAAGGCATTGCGCAACTCTCCGTCAGTCAACCAAATGTACGTCAAAATTTGTTTAAGTTGTATGCTGTGTTAATTTAACTAAAATTAAAACATTCAAAAATGGTTCTCTAGCCGGTTTTTGTAATTCTGCACTTCAATTGGTAGTCACAGATTTTAAATTTAAAGGAACCGTAACTTATGAGTAACCTATGCGCCTCTTTAAATTCGTAGCAGGTGACCCTTATTCAGGAGTACAAACCTGATAAACGAGCTCTGGACTTTTTGTATAAAACAAATAAAATGTTTTGGGGTGGCAACAAAGGAGTAATGTACACATCACCAGTTGAATGCGAAGCGCCAAAAACAATGGTACTCAGTGAGCCAGGGTCTTTTATCCTGTGCTTAGCAGTTGACTGGATCTACGACCATATTTATTACGCGGATCATACAAAAAATAAATTAGTCATGACGAATTTAGATGGAACAATGAAAAAGGTTCTCTTCACCACTGAAATAAAAGCTACACATGCCATTGTTGTAAATCCCTTAAGCGGGTAAGTAAAAAAAACCCTAATAGTAGAATTTAATTCCTGAAGTTTAAAATCACATGTCTGCACCGTTAATGTCTGAGCTTGTATAGGTGAATCTACTGGGTGAATTCAGCTATTAAAACAGTTGAGAGGGCTGGATTAGATGGATCGCAACGGGAAGTTATTACAAATACAAGTCCTGCCAGTCCGTATGGCCTGGCATTAGATATGACTGAGAATCGACTCTACTGGACAGCATATGGAAATCCGTGCTCAATTTATTCAATGAATCCGGACGGTTCAGACCAAAAATTAATTTATCGGGCAACTGAACAAACTTTTCTAGACAGTTCGTTCCGAGCCATTACAACATTTGGAAATAACGTGTACTGGAGGGTCCATAATAAGTCGGAGGGAATTTACAAAACTAACAAATGGGGCGGCGGAAATGCGACATTAATATATTCGCATACTGGAGTAATTAGAAAAATAAGAATACAAATAATCATTACTGTATTTTTTCATATTTAAACATCCAAATTCTTACTTTTGGGATGTGTCCAACTAGTAATATTATATTACCTGCATTTTTATTAAGTTATAACCAGTGCTTAATGTTGGTATGTTTGTAATACTACATAATTTGAATGTTTTAGAGAGATGCGTTATACACTCTTCAAGCGTATCACTCTTCCAAGCAGCCTCATGGTGTCAATTATTGTGAAAACCGGATGGGTGGTCAGTGTTCCCATCTTTGCTTTCCCACTTCCTCAAATGGAATTGTGTCTAAGGCCACTAAGTGCTCTTGTCCAGATGGTAGCACGCTTTCCTCCAACCAGCTTACTTGCACTTTCACAAGTTATGACAAAATTGTATGATAACGTTATTTTGTGACCGACCCCTAACTAGTGTTACTCTTTTGTTGTTATCCTTACATGCATGCAAATCAAATTTGTTTAAATTTAAATTAAAGTTGTTTGATATACACTACATGTATAAAACAAGTGGTTTCAACTTTTCAAAAAATATGTTAAATAAATATTCTCCACTTTTCACAATTTCGCGAACAGAACACTTCAGAATTTTTTAAATCAAACCACTTTTGAAAATATGAACGTTTACAAAAATTCAAATAAAACCAAGAACTATCAAGTTTTGCTGCTTTCAGTTTAGTTGTCCGGTGTGTTGGTATTTTCTAGGTTGCATTTAATATGTATATGTAGACTTTCCAGAAATCATTTATTTCCATTAGGGTACGAATTGTTAGGGTCAACCGCTGGGGTACTAGGATAAAGGGTACAATATCCGAGGGGAAGACTGCCAACTGAACCCATGCATAAAGCTAATGAAAATATTACTATTTAAGTACCCACCCAACCCCATGTTATTCTAATGATGTTATTTAAACGGCTATCTTAAACAGTAACTATGTCAAAAATATCCGGTGAGGCCAACTTACGCTGCCAATACCATCTTTTATAGTCCTTATTATTACTTATTCGAATAACATTTGAATTATATTTATACATTATCTATAACAATTATAATACTGCATAAATTTTTTACTGCATTTACGCTTACAATGCTAATAACGCAGACGTATTGATGCATGTCAAAAAAGTACACTTTATCTATAAAGTCAAGAAGGTCATGTTGTTGGTTTAAACGATTTCCCTATTAGACTTCGTCCATCGAACGCAACAATTTATTTTACCGCATTATATGTAGTCTGGAACTGCTTATATGTTACAGAATGAAAAAAACATATTCTTTTATTCGGTACCAGCACTTTTCATCCCGAATGGATGTTTTTCCTCACGATTTGTTCCCTGGTTTTGGTAACGTTAATCATTTCGTGGCCTTCAATTAGGATGCAGTACCCACCGGTGCACATTTCTTCTAATTATAATCTTGCCGACCTATGTATCTTCAGGTTCACTTGGGGGACGAATGATTAGGGGACGAGCAGCGAACGGGGCAAATAGCGACGTGACACTTCGATGCAAAACGAGTGGTAACATACCTTATTCATTCACCCACTACACTGTTTCCTCCTGTAGCGATAAAGACAATTTGAGCAATAATTAGGGTTCTAAAACATAACATACAATTAATACAAGTATAAAACCAGTGTTTTACAGTTTTTAAAAATATAAAAATTAACTATTCCGCACTTTTCAAAATCTCGTAAATAGAACACTCTTCAGTTTTCAAAAACATACCAATTGAAAAAAATGAACCTTGAGACTTTCAAAAAATTACCAATAAAACTTTTAGCAAGCTTAAAAAAACTCATAGATATACATAGCAATTTAGTAATCATTTTCATTTTAAGTTTCGCTTTTTCTGAACTTACTTTTCGGCTCTAGCTTAAAAATAAATAGCTTATAAATATGTCACTAATTTCCTTTTGCAAACAATTCATGGAATTATTATTATGCAATTAAAGACAACAGGTTTAGATTTAATGTGGGCTGTCATATCAAACTGCGCATTTTTGATCCATTTAAAGTTTGCAACCATCAATCACTGCGAGTACATAGGTCAGTTAAAAATTTATATAAATGACAAAATTGAAGATCTTTTCGGCATAAGGTGTCAATTTTATCAAATATGTAATACCTTCTTTTTTTACTTGTGTTCATTTTAATGCGTATAGGTAAAACAATTAATTGGTATGTTTACATTTACTTTAAAAAACGTAAGTTAAATTCGAAATTCACTGTTTGGGAGTTAGGTAGTTACTTATCTTAATTTACTTAACAGAAAATTAATAGCCTAATTTAATTTTGCCAATCAAATCCAAATCCCTGCTGTTCGTAAATATTTAACTAGTTTAGTTCTGGCCTTACCCATGAATCACAGTAACTTATATGGTTAACATATGCACATAAAATCATCCTATATTTTAAACAAATTTACTCGTCCTGTTTTTTCAATCAATTCTTCATTTAGATTATGAAGACAATGACAGCTGAAATGTTAATTCAGAAAAGACTCCGCAGTAAAATAGTAGACAATGAACCTCTCGTCCAACCGCACAATTAATCGGTCAGAATTTCAAAGATGAAAATGCAGCAAAGACATTAGACAGGCATTTGACAAGTTGAAGGGCACGTCTACGCACGATCAGACTCTGTCTCAAGTCAAAGCTTGTAATCTATAAACAAATCTCCAGAATAAAATACTATAAATCACACTATTTGCAATCCATTGTCCGGTGTCGAGTTTCACTGTTCCAAATCTCACATATATTTGATACTAACCAGTTTGACCAAAATTTTAATATCGTACGGGTCACAATTTAAAGCAGTTTTATTCAGTCAAAATAATCATTTAAGTATCGGCTAACCCATGAATTTAGTTCAGTAGCTTCCCAACACAATTCCTGTTGACCAGCATTACCCATTTCTGATGTAAGCGTCTGACGATTAGCAGATTTAAGTAACAATTATTCGCCAAAAAAATTGCCTCCATTATAACTAACGACTATGTAGTTTAACGTACTGCGAATTCTTTGTGAGGCAGCGATAAATTCCGTCCGCAGAACTGGCCGGGCTATGCGTAGCGTTCCTAATGCTCACGTAAGTAAGGCTATTGTCCCAGGATGATAATTGCAATGCAGTTTGCATGGGAGAGTAATGCAACTCACAGAAATGTTAGTTCTTTTATTCTGTTTTTGTACTGCTGCACATTCAAATAATTTGAATCCTGGAACAAAGAAAGTTCATGGCCAAGTCTGTGAAGATAACTTTTGTGCATTATTAAGTTGAGTGACATTAGTTTAAAGTTGACAGTCGCTTCGTTCACTGTTCAATATAGAAGGCGTATGGTCACACTAAGATTTTATTTAACTGAAATTGTTTGGCCCAGTAGTAATTACTACACACAGTGCAAGATTTTAGTTTGTTCAGAAATTTTGATTTTTTGACAATACAAATAATTTCACACTTTTCGTTTTCAAACGATTTTCCCACTTTTATTAACTAATTAAAAAAATCGTGAGCTTCAGTTAGTCAACATGAAGATCTTACTCATCTGTTCCATTTGCATTTTTGCCCTTCTTAGTGTAAGGGATGTAAACGGAAAGGCACAAGCTCCACCTCCTGAAGGCAGTCATCCGCTTTTACTACCAGTTCGTAGACTTATACTGCTAGATCTACTGCAGCACAAAAATAATTCAAAAAAATGCTATAAAGAAGCATGCACTGCTACATTCTTGAATTATTTGATTGTGAGGAAATAGGCAGTAACCCCATGCTATGCATAATACACTAAAATTCAAGGAGAAGATTCCAAATAAATTTATATCAACGACATACAGTAAAATTTCCGAGCATGAGAAGCCTACATAGATTTATTTCTACAAAGCGAAGTTTGATGTGATAGTTACATACAGAAGTCAATGCAGATATTGTTACGTGTACTTATCTGCAATGTATTATTTTTACAAGGATTTTTATAAATTATCTGCATTCAAAGTCATCATCATCATCTTCGTCGTCATACACAAGATATTTATTTTAATTATAATACTTTAAAGCAATAATACATAGCGTTTTAAATTGAAATTATTTATTTTGTATTCAACCATCGTAGTCATTAAAAGGGTAAAATGAACGTCCAAAGTCATGGGGAAAGGACTTTGTTCTTCGCTAGACGCTGTTCTTGGTCCTGTAGAAATACGTAGGGATAAAAAAGAAACATTGTTATTAAATTAGACCCCGATATTTCATACATTAGGACCTTGATTTCACTACACGATTTAACCATTGTTAACTCTAACAACAGTTAGCTAATCACTCATTTTTACTTGAAATGTAATGTGAACTAACAATTGTTAAACTCTTAACAATGATTAATTTTTAACAATTGTTAAAATCGATAATTAGCGCTAACAATTGATTACCTAACCTGTGAAATCGCACTAACAATTGTTAAACTTTAAAATTTGAAATTTCCTGGTATCTATAAATAACAATTGTTAGCTTATGTAGTGAAATCAATCTAACAATTGTTAAACTTCAATATCTTGAAATTTAGCGGGCAGTGTGGCTAACTATTGTTAATTTATGTAGTGAAATCGCACTAACCATTGATAGTTTAACAATTGGTAACTACTCGTGAAATCGCAAAGTTAACCATTGATAACTTAGCAATTGTTAACTAACAGTTGTTAAAGTCGCTAGTGAAATCAAGGTCTAACATTTTCAGAATATTGTTACAGGGAAGGTGGTTGCTGACGGTGACTTACATGTTGGTTTCTCCGCTGGGTTTTTTATTCATTTATTCAAATTGGATTTTTTGTCTTTGCTTCTGACCCTACACAAAGGAAAATGAATAAAAATAGAATTCAATTATTTATTCACCAATAGTGTTGAATATTTAATTTTCTTTATATAATGATTTACATCCTCTCCACGTGGAGCAGCAGAATTCGCACGTCCCTTGGCTCGGACTTTGGTCAAAACTTGATCAGCAACGTCAGCTCGCTCTTCAGCTTCTTCCAGCTCTTGCTGGGCTTTACGGAATTTAGCCAAGTTCAAAGCCGCGATCTCTTCCTATATAATCCACAAATGACAAATAAAAATTAGTTCATGGTTCAGTACAGTCAGCAGCCGCTATGAAATTTAATAGAAAAATAATTATGTCACTTACAGCTTCCTCAATCTGGCCCTTGTAAGTCCTGATCTTCTGTTGGAGTTTATCGACCAAGTCTTGCATCCTCTCGTGGTTCTTGCGGTCCTCGTCAGCTTGGAAGGACAGCTCCTTGATACGTCTCTCACCCTTGCGCAAGTTCTTCTGCGCATCCGCATGTCGCCGTTGTTCCCCGTCCAATTCGCTCTCAAGTGCTCGAGCACGTTCTTCAAGCTTGGCAATAGCCTTCTTGCCTCCCTTGAGGGCGGCGCTCTCAGCCTCATCCAGGCGGTGTTGAAGTTCCTTGATTTGGATCTCGAGGGTCTTGCGGGCCTTTTCTTGGGCTTGGGCGTGGTCCTGCTCGGCACGGAGTTCGTCAGCAAGACGGGCAGCGTCCACCATGGCTTTCTTGGACTTTTCTTCGGAGCCCTTGGCTTCGTTGAGGATCTCCTCCAAGTCGGAGTGGAGGGTTTGAAGTTCGGACTCGAGCTTCCTCTTCGCAGTGGCTAAGGAGTCGGCTTGTGCTGCTAAGTTATTCAGCTGCTCGTGCCCATCGGTTAAATCTTGCTCAGCCTGTCGGCGGGCGCGATCGGCCTGCTCAAGAAGTGTGCGGGATTCGGCTACTTCATTACCCAGAGCGTTGGCTCGTCGTTCGGCGAGAGAGAGGTGCTCGCGGGTCTCGTCCCGGGCGCGTTGTTCTTCCTGAAGTTGAGCTTGGATTTCTCTGAGCTGTTGCTGGTAGCGCTTGATGCCCTTTTGGGCTTCGGCATTGGCCTTGTTTGAGTGGTCGAGGGCGACTTCCAACTCGTTGATGTCAGACTCGAGCTTCTTCTTCATGCGGAGTGCCTCGGCCTTTCCTTTAGCCTCAGCCTCCAAGCTGGCTTGGATCGAGTCCAGGGCGCGAATGTGGTTCTTGCGGGTGTTTTCAAACTCCTCCTCCTTAGCTTGGATTCGGCGGTCGATTTCTTGACGAACTTGAGAAAGTTCCAATTGGCCGCGAAGAACTTTGGTCTCCTCCTGTTCCAGAGCAGCCTCAGCCTCTTCAAGGGCGGCTTGGAGTTCTTCCTTTTCGGATTCGAGACGCTTCCGGGCTTTTTCGATTTCGTGCACGTTGCGACCACCCTCTCCGATTTGGTCCATGAGGTCCTTGATCTCGTCAGCGAGGTTCTTGTTCTCACGACGGACGGCGTCAAGGTGTTCTTGGCCTTCTTCGTAGACACCCTTGAGACGGTACAACTCCGTGGAGTAGTTTCTGCACTCCTTCTGGGAAGCATCCAATTCACCAGCGAGGTCATCAACCTTCTGCTTCCATTCGCCGATAACTTTGTCAAAGTACTTTTGCTTCTTCTCCATTTGATTGGAGAGGGACACAGCGCGCTCTACTTCCAATTGCATATCTTCCAGTTCAGTGGCAAGACGTTGCTTGGTCTTCTCCAGACCAATCACACGCACGTTAAGATTCTCAATGGATTCCTCGGATTCGGTGAGTCGGCCTTGCAATTTGCGCCTGTTATGAAAGAGAAAAAAAGTTGGAAATCAGTATTAAAGATTTAAAAATGAGTGAATAATAGAAAGATAAATGAATAATATCGTAAGGAAAGAATCAAAACTACTTCTTTACATTTGTAGCTAATAAAAAACAAAATACACTTTGCAAATAAGGAAAAATCCAAAAATTCAGGATATTAAAAGCATGTGGGTGGATTGAAAAATTTCAAGTTTGGAAAATCCTGTATAAATAGAACATTTTTTCATTTTTAAGAATGTAAATTAAAAATCTTTTAAAACCGCTAATTAACAAATTTTCATATTTTTCAAAAACCTGTATTTGAAAATTCACGCATTTTTCAGAAACCCGTCATTATTAATTTAGGTATTTTTTGAAAACCCTTAATTAAATATTTACACATTTATCTAACGTAGTTCATTTGACATATATGTGATTTTAATTCTACCACATTAAATTGGATATATGGGGTTATGGGGCATTGAGCAACTGCCTTAAATATAGGATTTAGCGACCATTTAATTCTTTACTCTCACGGTGTATGTATGTAGGTAAATACATAAACTTACTTGGATTCCTCAAGCTCCTCAATCTTGGCAACTCCCTCAGACTCGTACTTGTTCCTCCACAATTGAACCTCAGCAGTGGCCTTGGACAATTGTCGTGACAAATCTGCTTTCCCCTCAGTCTCCTCATCCAGCTGTTCCCGGAGTCCGTCAAGATCGTGCTCCACATTCCTGAACTTGCCCAGAAGAGTAGCTCGTTCCCGAGACTCCTCATCCGCCACGCGCTTCGTTTCCTCCAACTGAGTAGCCAATGAAATCTTCAACTTGTTCAGCTGAGAAATCTGTGACTCCGCATCCTCCAATTGACGGCTCAGATCGCTATTCTCAATGGTGAGCTTCTTCTTGGAATTGTCTAATTCTCCAAGACTGCGATTCACTTCCTCCAATTTCCCAGAGATCTCGTTCAGTTGATGGGAGAGATGCTTGTTAAGTTTCTCCTGTCCAGACTTGTCATTTGCAACGTGATCTGTAGCGGCGCGGATATCATTCAACTCGGAGCACATCACATTACGCTCCTTCTCAGCGCGAGACCTCATCTTGGTCAGCGTGTCGATTTGCTCCGCCATCTCGGCGACGGCATCTGTGTGCTTCTTGCGGATATAGACGAGAGAAGCCTCATGCTGAATAGTGGCTTCTTCCTGGTCACGGCGAAGCTTGGCTAATTCTGATTCTCGCTTCTTGTTCAGTTCGATTTGAGCGGAAGTGGCTCCACCAGCCTCGTCCAGACGCTCGCTGAATTCTTCCAATTGGCGGGCCAAGTCAGAGCGTTGTTTCTCTTCCTTAGCACGAGCCTGTCGCTCAGCTTCGACTTCCTCCTCGAGTTCTTCAATGCGGGCCTGGAGCTCCTTGATCTGCTTCTGGAGCTTGGCAACCAGAGATTGTTCATCTTCCAATTTAGCTGTGAGGGTAGAGATCTCCTTGTCCTTGCGTTGGATGGTCTGTTCCAGTTCCTTCTTGTTCCGTTCGAGGTCGTTGACCGCCTCCTGGGTGACCTTGAGGTCACCTTCCACCTTCCTCTTGGACTTTTCGAGGTCAGCTTTGAGCTTCTTCTCCCGCTCAAGAGAGTCCTCGAGCTCGTCCATTGTTTGTTGAAGCTTGGCCTTTACCTTGCTCAGGTGGTTCACACGATCCTCAGCTCCCTGTGTTGTGAAAATTTGATTTAAGAAAAAAATTAGAATAATTGATGGAATATGATGGAGTGGTAAGTCTTTTGTATTCTTCATACTTTAATTTATTGAAAAATATTCTCGTCAAGAATGCTTGAAAAAAACGGATTGTTTTATTTACAAGTTTTTCAAAAGTAAGAAATATTCCATGTATTCGTTTTTGGAAAGAGCAAAATATTTCATTTACGTGTTTTTGAAAACAACAGAATATTCAAATCAGGCGATTTCCAAAAGTATAAAATCTTCCATTTACGCGTTTTTCGAAAGTAGGAAATATTCCATTTACGCGCTGTTGCAAACAGCAAACTATTCCATTCACGCGTTTTTTTAACGTAGGAAATATATCATTTATAGGTTTTGCAAAGAGCAAAATAATCTATTTCCGGGTTTTTGCAAAGAGCAAAATATTCCAGTTACGCGTTTTTCGAAAGTAGGAAATATTCCATTTTACATATTTTTTTAAACTTAAAAAATATTTTTACTATACACTTTTCAAAAGTACAAAATACTCTGTATTTTTAGTAGAATCAAGATAATTTAATGTTTTGTACATAGTTCTCAGGGAAGGGAACAAACCTGCAATTCTTCAGATGTCTTCTGTGTAGTTTCTTGAACGTGCTTCTTTTCCTTATTGAGCTTGTTGATGAGCTCATCTTGACGTCCGATTTCGTCGTTCAAATTCCGAATTTGATGATCTTTGCTTGACTTGTCCTGTTCACCTCGTTGAAGAGCTAATTCCAAATCTTCAGAGTCTTTCTTGAATCCAGCCAATTCCTGTTCCAACTTCTTCTTTGCAGTGAACAGGGCTTGACGAGCCTCTTCTTCCTTAGCGAGACGTTCTTGAGTGTCCTACAGTCAAATAAAGAAAAATTAGTAATACGTCGATTTTCCATTTTCTGACTAGTTTCAATTTTTGTTATAATAATTATTAATTATCGTTGTACAGATATTTTAAATTATAATTAAGTTTTACAAAAATATTTGCTCCAGAGAATATATTTTACAAAATCCAGTAAATAAAGAAATTACTTACAGCAACTTGAGATTCCAAATCAGCCTTTTGGGCATTAATCTTGACGACCGTTTGTTGAACATCACCGTATGATCCTCTCTCAGTCTCGAGCTGCTTGAGGAGCTCGTTCTTCTCTGACAAAACCTGAAGATTGCTCTCTTCCAATTGCTTTCGGAGCTTCTCTTCCTCGACAAACTTCTCTTGGAACTTGACTGCTTTCTCTTCCAATTTCTACAATGCAAAACCCCAACAAAACATCCCCACCACATATTTTAAATTTAAATTTATAAAAACATAAATAAATTCTGATAGATTAATGAGAATTCTTTTTTGCTTTAATAATTTTCAATGATTTTTGGAAAATAAATTTACCGCCATGACTTCCTCAACACGGCAGGCGCTGAGGAGAGGCTTGACCTTCTGCCACAATTTCCACCAGGCCCATGTTCGGAGACGCAAGTAGCTCCTGACACTTCGCTGCATTACTTGTAAAGCAACACTATAGCAGATTTTTGAAAAAGTTAATACAAATTAGGATACCAATGATTAATAGATATAGGCTATTGATTAGATAGTTTTCGACCACATATTTATGTGACTTACCGTTGATCTTGAAGACGCTTGTAGTCCTTCCGAGTTTGGTATCCCCGAATAACAGCCTGCATCCAGGTAATAATCTTGCCCATGCGGTCGTCACGGATTTCTTCCATCTCTCCCAAAACTCCAGCGCGGAAGAATACCTGTAGAATTTTTTAAAAGAATTCAATGTTGATTTAGAAGATTCAATATTAGCTACAATATAAAAAAGAGCCTTTTGGCTTTTGAAGCACGGAATTTTTGAATTTCAAGAAAAACACATGTAGTATGTACCTTGGTGTGTCCCAAACGGAATTTATCAGCATCCAGTTGGACAGTGTCAAAGCAAGCTTGAGCACACTTCTTGTGGTCCGTTTCGGCTTTCATTTTTTCAGGAGCCAAGATTAAGTACCTGCAGGTAAATAATTAAGTAAGTCGATATGAATTAGAATTTTTTGTTTTACCATTTTTACAAATACAATTTACAATGTTATTTGTTGCATTGTTGCAATATGGTTTTTTTTTTTTTAAATTACATGTGTCCATTCACAAATTTAAATTTTGTTTACCTGAACTTGAAGTCAGGGTACAACATCCTGTTGGGGAATCCCTTTCGGCAAATACGAATACCTTCAAGCACACCGTTACAGGTGAGCTGATGCATTACCAAGTGAGAGTCAATCAAGCCTATTAAAACGGGGAAAAAAAGTCACACAGAATTAATTAGGTTACTGTTTTCAATCATAGTCTACATTATGAATACTATGCAGTTCAACAAATTATGTTACATAGTTTTTTTTAAAGTTATGTAAACTCACCTGGTGTCTTGACTTCATTGGGGATGATGCAACGGATGAAATGAGGAGATGTTGCTTGCAAAGTTGCCATCAAATTGTTAAGTTGTTCCTAAAATGTTTAAATTAAGAATTCACAGTCACATAGGTGGGCACTTTTAATTAGTAACGAAATTCATAGAGTTTTAGCAACATGCTTTAATAAACCAACATTAAGCGTTGATCAATTAAATGCGGGTTTTGATTGTTAAATAGTAGGAGCACCATTAAAGATACAACCATTAAAAATAAAAACAATACAAATAGGCAAAATAGAAATAAAATTATTAAAAAAAATAATATAGAATATTCTTAAAAATGAATCGCTTATGTTTTGAAGTTTGGAACATACCCTGTAGGCAGATGATACAGTTGCAAAACCAGCTCCCTTCTTTCGGCCACCGCCTAAATTTTCGGAAGCAAAAAATAAGATTTAATTACATTTTTGCCTTTAACTACATTATAAATGGGCTGTGAAGAATCAAATTGTTTCGGATCCATTTTGAGCTAAGACAAAATGCATTATCTACTATGTACCAGAATAATATGAAAATATTATTATCATTATCTAATCATCTTGAAAGTATGTAGAATAAACATTTTACACTTTTCAAAAACTTTTCCATAAAATACATTTTTCACATTTCAAAAGCATGTGAATAAAATTATTTACGCTTTTCAAAAACTTTTAAAATACAAAAATTGTATTCTTTTCAAAAACATTGAGCATTTTGAACCTTTTTTAAACATGTTAATAGAACAGTTTGCACTTTTTTAAAACATGTTAATACAGAACATAATGCACTTGTAAAAAAACATGTAAATGGAACATTTTAGCACTTTCTAAAAATTAGTAAAATAAACATTTTACGTATCCATCTCATGTGTTTTAGCATAGCTAATTTTAACCCTATTGTAAAAATTGGACATGGTTCATTACGATTCTTCCCTCAGGATTTGCCAAATAATATTTCTTATAGTCAGATATTTAATAAAATAATGCATTTAATTCGAAATGTAGGACGCACCCTTTCCACCCTTCTCCTCTTCCTTGCCCCCAGATTGACCTGGATGATCAGCAAAGATCTCAACCAAAAGTTCATTGGATCCCTTCTTGAACCCATCGACGACGGAGTCGTTCAAGGGGTCCTTGTTCTTCTCGAGCCACCCGGTAATATTGTAGGGGACAGTACCAGCATAATGGGCAAGTTGGAAATGAGCCTGGATTAATGGAGGCTTAGCTGGCTTGGGCTTGACGTAGGATGCGGATTTACCCAAATGCTGAGCGTTCAACTTGTCAGCAAAGGTCTGATCAGTGGCCTTGGGTACAATAGACTCCTCCTCAAGAATGGCCATGATTCCCATCTTCTTCTCCATCAAGTCGATACAAGCGGCCAAGTCCATTCCGAAATCCATGAAGACCCAGTCGATTCCTTCAGTCTTGTACTCCTCTTGCTCAAGAACGAACATGTGATGGTTGAAGAATTGTTGGAGCTTCTCGTTGGTGAAGTTAATACACAGTTGCTCGAAACCGTTGAACTATATTCACAGACAAAACTTCGATCAAATATCCACCAATTATTTAGAATTTTCGGAGCATAAATTGCTGATTAATTAATTAATGCTGCTATAATTTAGCACAGAAACTTACGTCGAAGATCTCAAAACCAGCAATATCCAAGACACCGATGAAGGTGACACGGGCTTGTTTCGTATCCAAAGTCTCGTTACATTTCTTGACCAAGAACTTGAACAATCTGTCGAAAGTAGCTTTAGCCATGGCACCCATAGCATTGGTGACCTGGGCTAAGTTCTGACCCTTGGTCACAAACTCAGTTCCGACCTTAATCCTGGGCTTCAAGAAATTCTTGTAGAGATCCTCAAAACCAATTCCTAACAATGTACCAATCTTTTGACCCTCCTGAAAAAAAGAAAAGAATTTCACAAATAAATCAAAAGCGCAAATTGAAAAATATATATGACATTGGAGGTTTAGTAATTAATTTATTCTGACAACTTACGGCAGTTCCATCGTGTTCAGCCTGTTCTTCACGACCCTTCTGCTTGAACTTCATGTTACCCATGTGCATCACGGCGGCGGTGATCTTGTACACATCAGTCTTCTCTTGGTTGCTGAAACCCAAGATATCGAAGGCTTCCTATTTTTTGACGATGAGGAACATTTTAAAAAATTGATATTAGAATCAACATGGGAATATTTAAGCGAAACATCAAATATAAAAAAATTCGGCGCATATGAAGGTGTTCATATACACATCGTGAGTGAGAGTGAAGAATCAAAATGAACTGCATTCAATTTAAAAGCTGGGATTAAAACAGTTTATATCAAAAAACTCAGTATTTGACGTATAGAATGTATTGTGTAATCTGTTAATTACGAGTTTTTGAAACGTGCGCAATCAAAACTTTTATTTTTGCATGATGTTTTGAAAGGGAAAAAATGGTTTAAATTTTCGTGTTTTGGAAAAAGGGGAAAAAGTTTAATTTATGAATGTTTTTTAAAAGATCGAAATGTTTTATTTATATATGTTTTGGAAAAAGGGAAAGATATTTTATGTGCGTACTTTTTGAAAAGTTCAAAATATTATATTTGATTATTTTTTTGAAAACGTGAAAATGTTTTATCTGTGTGTTTTTGAAAAGGGAAGAATATTCTACCTACACACATTCTTGAAAAGTACAAACTATTTTTTTGACAAGTTTTTTTAGGATTAAGCTAGTTTCACACTTTTTTTGTAGATAGTGTGCAATTTGCATTTAGCTAAAAAAAAATGAATATGGGCTATTTTGAGTCTTCACTTGTGACGGGCTGATTTCATAAAATATAATTAGTACCATGAAAATTAATGAATGCAAAGTACATACATATCTAGCTTACTTAAGTACATTAGACACACAATACAAAAAAGACAAATTTCAACAAGGAAATCAAGAATGAACCAACATCACTTACGTAGGTACACTATACTACTGTGACATCGATATACATGTCAGCACGTGTATTATTAGAGTTCGCACTGAAAAGTGTACGCAAGAGAGCTCTGGACCTATCGACTGGACACTGGACAATTAGCTGAACACTGGACCGGACAATTAACTAAGACAGTTGTTATAATTTTTGTAGGTATTTGGTTTTCTTAAGATACTCACATCAGTAGCAACCAACTCCTCCCCGTCATCCACACCAGGAATAGTGTGTTTACCCTGATTCACGAAGGCATAGTCCATGATTGTCGAGCCTGTGAGCTCGCAGAGTGCTATGTAAAACATCAAGGAAATTTGATATGTGAGATCACCATTAACGATTAACCTGAATAAAAAATAATGTATTAGCAAAATATTAATAGTAAAAGTGTTACTTACCATCCATGGTCTTGATAGCTCCAGACAAGATTTGGTAGAAGATGTGGTAAGATCGTTCTAAGGGCTGTTGAGAAATGACACGAGCCTTCTCGAGCAAATCTGTGAGAGGATGAGAAAAAGCATGAGATTAATATGATGTACAAAGCTAATAATTTAGTTGCAATATTGTTAAATAGTATCTGTAATTTATCAGTTTTATTACAGTTATTAATTATTAATTCAATGAATTGTATAAGATTGTGAACTTACAAGTTTCAATATCAGCTCCAGCCAATTTTCCAGTTGCTCCGAAATGAATACGGATGAACTTACCCTATGTGTTCAATTATTCGAAAATAAATTATCAACCATTTGGCACATGTTATTAGTTGGTAGTTAAACAAAAAAAGGGAGTTATTACACAGGCAACATGTGATTGGAATTAACTAACGAAGAAGTGCGTGGGATCTTTACAGAAATCAATATAATTTGCAGTACTTACGAAACGGGAAGAGTTATCATTACGCGTTGTCTTGGCGTTACCGAAAGCTTCGAGTACGGGATTAGTTTGCACAATTTGATCTTCAAGACCCTGCAAATAAAATAATAGAGCACGTTAGATCAGACGTACAAGCAATTTTGCATCTTTCTTAATGCTTAAATTGATCATGAAATTATTGAGCTTAAAACCAGTTCATTTTTGAGTTGATTCAATGATAATTTGTATTACCTTCTTGGAAGGATCAACTTTTCCAGTTGCACCGACATTGGCAAAGTACGCAATTACTTTCTTCGTGTTCTCAGTCTTTCCAGCACCGGACTCACCACTGTATTAGGATTACACAAGTTTAAATAGTATTAAATTATTACTGAATAGTTATCAACATTAAATTTTCTATCTTTATAAGCTTTTCATTAATTTTCACACATTCAATTAACTGCTGACTGTTGAAAATAATTTGACAGTAAAAAGCGAGAGCTTGGTCGTCGAATTACAAACTGAACAGCGAATCAATGCAAATTCAATAGTGAGAAAATCGGTGTCGGCAAAGAAGGAAAACAGAAACTGAATTTTACCGAAAATGAAGACGAAACTGTTAAGGGACTGTTAACTATTACTGGCTGACTGTTAAAAAAAAGTTAAACTGTTAAATTGATTGGCACAAAAAGTTTGAACTTGGCGCTACTTGTTTTATTACAACCAGCAGTGTAATTAATGATTGGTAGAAATAATTAAACTACTACTACAACTACTAAAATTAATTTAATAGCGAATTAATAAAATTTAAAATTTTATATGCTAATATAACTCACGTAATCAACATAGACTGGTTATCGCGATCTAGAAAATTCAAAAAAGAAATATTTCAACATTTTAATTGTTCATACCATAGGTACAATAAAGCGTTTAATATATGTAAAAATTAGCTAGTATTAAAATGAAAGCCTTTATTATTTAAATAATATTTTTAAGTCACGAAAATATCAGAAAGACTTACTGGTCAACATGTTAGAGTAGGCACCATCAGAAATGGCAAAGATGTGAGGGGGAACCTCATTACGCCTCCTCCCCTTGTAGATAGCCATGGTCCGGGCAGTGTAGATTGGGTAGCGCTTGTAAGGGTTGATAGCAACGCAGAACAAGCCGGAGTAGGTCTACAAAAAATATTATCATTTTAATTAGTTTATTAAAATCACTCGTAAATTTAATTTAGCAGTTAGCAAGTGCCAAATTTCTATATTGATTAAAACTCTTATATAATTGTGAATATAACTTAATAATTCATTTTTTCAAATAAAGAAAAGTTGAAAAGCCACACGGGCTTTTGAATTTAAAATAGATTTTAAGTATCATAACTAGAAATACGCAGCTAATAATAACCAAAAATTCTACAAAATTGAAATTAAAATATGTTAAAAAAATAATCAAAAGAAACTGAATAAACAGAAGCATTTTAAGCTTTAGTGGGAAATGGCAAATATACATTACATACACGCGTAGTATATAATTTGCATATATGTCACATTCCTGTAGCTATGCTCACACATTCAGCGCTATTTTTGTATGTCCTTCTTGACTACTTAAGTAGCTCATTTTATTTTTTGATTCCATGTGTGTGTGTGTTTGCCTTCATCTGCGCTTTGTGAACTAATTACAGGTATTTACAGGAGCTGCAAAATGTTCTTTTTACTTATGTTTGAAAATTATAAAATGTTCTATTTTTTTAAATTTTTTTCAAAAGGGAAAAACAATTATTTATTAGTTTTTGGTTTTGGAAACGTGCAAAATTTACTATTTACTTATAATATAAAATTTTAAAATTGTTCTATTTTTTACATGTGTTTTGTTTTTAAAGGAAATACTGTACTATTCACAAGTATTTGAAACTAGTGCAAAATATTCTATTTACACATCTTTGAGAAGGGAAAAATGTTTTATTTTGCATGTTTTAGAAAGTGCTCAATGTTCCAGTTACATATGTTTGAGAACTGCAAAATGTTCCAAAAAAGGCAAAAAGGTAGGTACATGCTATTGAAATGTGTGAAATGCTCTATTTACACATCTTTGAGAACGGGAAAAATGTTCCATGCTTGCATGTGATTGAAATGTGTAAAAAATTTCATTTACAGTTATTTGAAAACTGCAAAATGTTTTCCTTAACTACATGTTATTGAAATGTGTAATATGTTCTATTTACATTCTTTTCTGTTACATTTTACTTTTTGTGTAGATCCTACATTTTATTTCCATTTAAAAATGAATATGAGCTTTTCTATGAGTCTTCATTGCCGACATATCAATACCAAGAATGATCAAACTGTAGCTGTAGCTCTAATACCTATACATATGCTTGTACATACGGAGTAACAGTACAAGAAAAATGTAAGAAATATTTTTGAAAACGAAGGCCGAGAAGATATGATGAAGACGAGAGAGACAGAGGCATCTTATTATTTGTGTCAAGTGATGAATGATGGAGAGACGAGCAGAAGTAGATACTTTATTATTTTTAGACTCGTGTAATTAGCATCTCTCTCCCATCATCCATTTCCTGTCCGTCTCTCCGTCTCCGTCTCCGTCTCGCTAATAACCTAATATCTCAATTCGCTTGTGAACTCGCTTAACGTTCACGCTAATAATCCTTCTAACGCCCGTATCTGTATTTTACTGTCTATCGTCTATTTTCTATTTTTAGTCGCATTCCTTTGATTTCATTTGCACAATGTCTAAGGACTATTTTGAGAATATTGTATTTAACTACATACTTATTGATTTTTTTATCTTTTGTATAGATATTTTGATGACATAATTTATGGACCACTTCTTACGAATATTTACAAAAATCAAACCAACTCACGTAGATCAGCTTGGTGTAGTAACGTTGTTTAAGATTGTGAAGGACGGAAGCGTCGTTAAGGTAAGTCAAGTTGGACATGTCCTCGGCTTTCTCATATTTGGGGGGATTCACTTGTCCTACAATATCCTTTTTGAAGGACTTTTCCTATTTTTTAAAAACAAACAATTAATTCAAAAATTATTTAGTATGTTTTCGTATGGAAATTCTATGCAAATTATTTTTTCAGAAAAAAAGGTAATTTAGATATAAATATAATTAGTGTTATACCTCCCCACTTCCAGGAACTGAGACCATGACCATGTCCCCTTTCGTCCCCGTGATAGCTCCCTGGACGAAACCTTCCTTCTCACAAGGGACCCAGCAGGCGGTCTTGCCATCGTAGGGCTTTGTTTGATCGATTCTCTTTTGTTCGAGAGAGACGAACAAAAACTCAGTTGGATCCGGATCCGGCCCCGCCGACTTCCTCTCAATAACCATCTTGACGACGACGACGACGAAGACGACGACGAACTTTTAAATAATGTGAAGGTGGCAGACCAAATGTACGGGTCAACGAAACCCGTCGAAGAGATGAAGAGAAATTCTTGGAATTGAACAGCCCTTGAACTTTTCTATAGAAGAAAGAAAAAATTAAAGAATAAGAAAAGAATATTTTTTTGCACTACTTTTAGAATTTAAAAAAATTAGAACGCGCCTATTAAAATGTTTTTAAAACTTTATCAGCAATTTATCGCATGTATTGGAATAAGGATTTTAAAAGGAACATTTAATGCTACAATCTTCTCTGCTATTTTCCTCAATTTTAAAAAACAATGCATAGGAATTTGAAGTTTTGAATAATGGAAACTGATCACCCCTAGGCACTTTATTACTTTACAAACAATTTTTACGATAAAAATTAAATTACAGGTTGAGAATAAATAATTATTGTTAGGAATATGAGGTAATTTGCTAGAATGCTAAACGCCACCAAAAAAATGAGAATTGAGTTTAAAAAATCAATTTGAAAAGAATTTCTAAATATTTAAACTAATTTCACTACACAACAGTATTTTGAATGAAAAAAAAGAATGACTATATAATGGATTAAATTCACTAGATAACAGTAATGGGGTATCAATATCAATTGCCACAGCTGTAGGTAAAATTGATTTTGAGAAGTAATCACTCAACTGAGCAGTGCAAGCTACAAGAAAGAATAAACTATAAAGAAACGAAAAGGTAAAAAAATCAACTTGTCTTACTTACGATCGAAAGCTGTTCTGCGTCACGTAGCAAAAATGAATCGGGGTTTTAAAGACTTGCAAAAATAGGAGAGAGTGGGGGATTCTGTACGTACGTGTGTCTATTTTGAACAATTGGAAATATTAATAAAGCATTGGCAGTACTTTAAATTCAGTCTATATGTAAGGGATCGTCCATTGATGATGTCGCCAAAATATTTATTTTTTTAGGGCCCACCCACCCCATGTCGTCACTGTAGCATCGTGTAAACGGCACTATTTTTAGCATTATGGCGTGTCATCAATAGCCAAACTCGAAGCACTGATTCCATACATGACATTATTCATGGACGATCCCTAAGCTTCCGCCCAGTACTGGCCGCGGCCCTGGCCCGGTAGGTGAAGAATCCCTCAATGCATAAATGAACGGTGAGAGAGACGAATATGGATAATTAGTTAGGAGGATACGGCCAAAATAAATCTGTCCGGGTTGTAGCTCCTTCCAAAAATCGTTTTTTTAACTGGGCTCAAAACATTTGGCATAGATCCGACCACCACCACCTCGAAAATCGAAAAGAGCATTGTGCTTACGACTAATTATCACTGTACCGTACCTTGCTAACCCAAAATCCAGCCCCTTCAAGCTTGTGCACAGTCAATCATTATTTTTACAAAATCATGTCAATGGAATTTTTTGCCTATACTTCTCATATATGTGTAAGTTCGTTTCAATGGAATATAATATTTTCGATATTCTATTGTTATTTACTTAAATGTAAATACGTGTAGCATTATTCCCGGGCTCTAGCTCTATTTAGCTAGCTATGAATCATACCGCGTCACACTTAGAGATTCGTTAGAGATCGTCCATAAATGACGTCACGGGTCATCTGGCCTAATAGGATATTGATGAGATCCCATGTTAAGCATAGCTATTTACGCAATCGTGAAACTATAAGAAAAGGGCTTAAGTATAGAAGGTGCATGAAATGGGAATATTTTGATGACATCCTTTATGGGCGACCCCTTAATATGTAATTGACGTTATTATTATTATTATTATTATAGGTTTTTTATTCATTCTTGCCAATTTGGAATAACATACACAACATTAACACAAGTATGCATCGTTAATGCTGAAAACAGTAATCCATTTTTTTAGATAGGTAATGTCTAATATAATTTTGCATTAATTATATTAAAGGTAAAGAGTAAGGAAAGAGGAAGAGGTTCACGCGTCTTGACACAAGCGCAGTGATTAAAAGAAGTTAAGTTAAAGTAAAATACAAGTTCATACAACATTCACATTCTATAACTAAGTACTTGTGGTATAATAATATTCATTTTATATTAAGTAATTTTACTAATGTCGGTATCGTTGAATTACGATATCTCTCGGTCTTACACTTTATAGTTTTAAACTTAAGGTTATTTCTACTTGGTCTAGTATTAGTCCTTATGTAAGGTTTTAACCAATTATTATATCTATTTGATTTTACTAGTTTACTGCCAAACCCAACTAATAAGCTATTGTACCTCTCCTTAATACTTTGCAATTTTAATGTTTTAAGTACCATTTTATAATTATTATTACTAACATACCTATTCATAATAATGCCTAGACACCTTCTTTCTACACTAATGATTTTATCCATTAAGTACTTAGGCAGCCCATGGCTGTATACAGGTGATGCTTATTCAAGCATACATCTGATATATGTTTTATAGACTAGTACTAACTGTTGCTGGGTCATACCACAATTTTTTAGTTTTCGTAGAATATACAATTTTTTAAAAGTTTGATGAACAATATTATCAACTTGATTATTCCATGGGAATTTCCATCCTCATGGGAGTTATTATGTGTTGGTGATCTCTATAGCGAATTATTTCGCACGATTAAAGCCACAGTGTATTATTTAATTGATTTTTAGGTGGGATGTTGTCTGTGGAGATGTTAATTTTTTACTCGAGAGTAATTAACAATTATCAATCAAATTCAAATTTTTGAGGTTTATTCTATTACACAGTGATCGTCGATAAATAATGTAACGGGTTGGGTTAATGGGTTTACTTACGAAGTTTACTCGTTAAATAGATACTGGTGACATCCCATGTTAAAGATGCTTGATTTGCATCGTGAACTAATTATAGACAAGGGGTTTGAAAGCAATGTGAAAATATAGTGCATCATCATACCAAACAACTCTAGCATGAAGTATGTAAGTGCCTGATTGTATGAAAATATATTGAAATGCTTGCCTCAACTTAGCACGGCACATTATGATTATGATATGAGTCATTTTAAAGCTCATGCAAAAAGAATAATCGGGTGTTTTCTTTTTGAAATTATGGTCAACGTATGTAGCACAATTTTATTTTTTTCCAAAAAAGTTGTTTTAAGAGTTTATAAAAAAAAAAGTCAGAAACTCCAAAGTTATAAATAGTAACTTGAGTGTTATAAATTTGCTAATTTTTTCCCGTTTAAATGGCACATTTATTATTGTGTGTGCTTATGCATTAGGAGCAAGTGTCTGACTGCGGGGTGAAATTTAAAGCTTTATTGAGTCATTGCAAACATTCTATCTTGAAATCAGAATAATGGTAAATAACAGTAAATGTAAATTACTATGTAAAAAATAATTAAGTTTATACATTACCGCCAAAACTAACTCTATTGCCAAAAATAACATATTTTGTTATTCACATGATTTTTTGCATTGGAATTATTATTTTATGTTTATTAATTAACAGTTTGTTTTTGTTAAATAATATTTATTGTGCTGCTACTATCAATGAATGGATTTTAAAATGTGTCTAAGTTATATGGGAGCAAGTAAAATAAATAATTTGAACCTCCCGCCAGATCAGTCTAGTTATTATTTTAATTTTAATATTTTTAAATTTCATTGCTTACTGTAGTAACTCATCGTCAGCTTCTATATACATTTTCTGATTGCATAGTAATAAAAGTTATGAGTAAATGTATGCCAAATATATTTATGCATTGCTCTTAAACGGCTCAGAAATATTCTGAGTCATTTGTGAAAATTGTCATTCATTCTTAAATATTTTTGTCTCTGCACTATTTTCTTTAATTTGGGTTAGATCAAACTGTCATCATGATATTTGGTTATAATATCTTTAGTATATGTACACCAGTTCGGTTAGTAAGTGGTCGTTAAAAGCTTGGCACCACCTTATTCGGTCCCGATCGCTCCGATCCGACTGTACTTCTTGATTTGGACCCATTTATTTTACCGTACGATCAATTCTTCATCAATCTAAATTTGAAGAGTTTTTTGGGAAAACAGAATAAGTCCACACAGTAAAATTTTTTTAAATTTTCTAAAAAATTCATGAGTCCGTCTAGAATCATGAAACTACTTGTAATAACGCTTCGTCAGAATGTCAGATGCATTACCTGTAGAAAAAAATTGAGTTACAAAAACTCAACCTGTCACCATTTATTCATTTTTCGTTGTTCCTGTAAAATTTGCTTTGATGGACTTATCCTGTTTTGCCAAAAAACTCTTCATTTATAAATGTAATTTTTGCAGGCAATAGAAGGTGCTTTGATATTATTATGTCTTACCCAAAGTAATAATTATGTACCAACCTACTGTTCATGCTTACCTTTGGACGTAGATGTTTCAATTCAATCAATTCTTATGTAACTAACGATAAGCATAATATACATTCGTTTATTTTGGCTATTTTATCTACGGCATTTAATAAATTACTAACTTTTAATTAATAAGAAAACAAAGTACAAAACATTGCTTGACTAAGTTTAGAAAGTGACCGTATTAACTATAACATTCGCTTAATAATAAATTAACTACAAATTACTGCATTAAACATAACAAAACTTTTTTATAAAAAAACATAAATCCTAAATAAGCATATTATGGAAGTAAGTGCAGACTTTACATTACTAAATTCTCTCTCGTTCTGGTAGCTGGTTGTTACACTCACAATTCTACACAATTTCTATTAATTCCTTCTACTCACACTTTCTAAATTCCCTCCCCCCCCCATTTTCCAATAATGCCATTTAATTTTCAAATAAAATAATTTGTTAGTATTTCTTAAAAAACTTAGATATATACAAATCCGTTTTCTCACTCTTTTCGCAAATGTGTACATCCCTTTTCAGTACTTAAGACGAGGAATATACAGATGCCATTAAATTCTGTGAGTAGATGTTTGAGATTTGAGATATGCGGAGCTTTATTTTAGCCGTACAGTCGGAGGGGTGAAAAGTTTTTGATGCCGCCGTACCAAATGGGGAGGGTCTCAGGGGGGAACATTCGTCGAAGTCGTGGGATCCAAGCTGCTCTGTTTGTCCCATAAATATCAATCCTCTCAAATGCCCGTCCCTGAAGTGGACGTAGGAAATTCAGAAGACGCACTGCTAAATAGTTGGCTGCACAAAAATTACATAATAATTAAATTAATCTGGCAATTCAAAATTATTTAATTAATTAATTTTTTTTTAATAAATAATTTGGCCTTAAGACTCGCTCGCTGCCTTACCATTGACAATGACAGCTCCGCCCATAAAGTTATTGAGGAGGTAACTGTAGCGTCTTGCCAGCTTGATTGCATAAACAGCAGCTAAAAAATGTAGATAATGATTAAGCATAATATTATTTTTAAAACGTTTTGCTGAAATTATTAGCATTTTTAGTTCAAACAGAAAAATAATTACTTACTTGGCAAGTGAGAAACTTGGTAAAGACTGAGCCCATCAAAGTCGACAATGAACATAGCCTCCTTCACTTCATTACCCTCTCGGTTCCGCTCTTCTATGCTGCACACATTGAAACACCAACGTTATTAATTTACAATAACATGCCGGTATTCAAATTTTAGGCGTCAATTCACAGTAAACCACTATTAAGTCCTTCCTTTATGTGACTCTAATGCGGCCAGCGCAGGCGCAGCCCCCGCTGCCATTATTTTTATATACATGCTAATGAAACATTTTGCACTTTTAAAAAACATGCAAATAGAAAATTTTTTGCCTTTTAAATAAAAATGTAAATAAAATATTTTGACTTTTAAAAAACATGCAAATAGAACATTTTTTGCCTTTTAAAAAAAATGTAATTAAAATATTTTGACTTTCAAAAACCATGCAAATCGAACATTTTTTGCCTTTTCATAAAAACGTAAATAGAATATTTTGAATTTTCAAAAACATGCAAATAAAAAATTTAACACTTTTTCAGATAGACGTAAAAAAAAGTATTTTTGCCTTTTTCAAAACATGTAAATAAAATATTTACATTTTTAAAACACATTTAAATAGAGATTTTTCTTCACTTTTTAGAATTGTCATTAAATAGAACATTTGAAAACTCTGAAACATGTCAATTCATAACTGTAATAATATCAAAAAATAAGATTTTGTGTGATAACAAATTTCTGAATAAATGAAATTCCTTTGTCTGGCCCCGGCCCTGTGACACTGACTTGCTCGACTTTTGAATTTCTTGTGTATTACCTTTTGATGATTCGGTAGAATGCTTGATTCGTGTATTTATCAAGAAGTCGCATCATCTCCTCCCCCTCCTCCACCACCTTCCGAATGTTGTACTTTCCAAACTCGGCCACCCATACTACAAATATCCACAAAACAATTAAATTAAATTATTTTGTCCATAACGTCACCGTAACATTTTTAAAACTCTCCCCTATATCTAAATTAGAATGTTTAAATTCGAAAGGAATATCATATCGCCGGTGAATAAGCATTTTTGCCTAAGTCCAGTCCAGAACTAAAAGCATTACTGCCCAAGTCCATTCGTTTCTCAAAAGCACGTTTGCCCAAGTCCACCGAACTGTGCAGGTTTGAACAGGATTTGCATGGACTTGGGCAAATGTGCTTTTAAGAAACGAATGGACTTGGGCAGTAATGCTTTTAGTTCTGGACTGGACTTAGGCAAAAATGCTTCTTCACCGGCGATATCTATTGATTTACTTGGTCGGTCTTCATCGTCATAGCCGGCGAGATAGTAGGGGAAATTCTTTCGAATCACATACGGTGCCTTCCACGTCTCTAGATCATTCGTTAGTTCCTCCGCAATCTGTACAGTAAAACGATGTTTATTACCATTTTATAATTATCGGTGAATTAAAAAAAACATGAATTAATTAATTAATTAACTTATTACATTAACAAGGAAACTTACATTTTGCTGTGTAATTTGGTACTGCGTCAGATTGGAGAGCTGATCGCGTGAGAGTTCAGTGAATGGGCGATTCAGACTGCTTGGGTGTGAATTGCTTGAAGAATAATACGATGGCGAGTGCCAATTTTGAATACTTGACAGACCTGATGAGACTTGAGGTGGTGGTTGTGGGGTGGTGATGGACAAGTGGAAGTGCGGCGAGGCTCCTCGGACAAAACAGTTGTTAAATATGAAAATAAAAACAAGGGGTAGAAGACATGCAAATCGAAATCGGAGGGAGTGGGAAATATTCCAATGTTCTTGAGCAGGAGCAGGAGCCCAAGACGAGCAGAATGTCAAGATCAACATTTTAGATTTGATGATCAAGAAATTGCGAAGTTGAAGATGAGGTGATGATGAGGAAATGGAAAATAATATTCAAGAGTCCTCAAGTTCCTTCCACCACAACCACCACATGCCTCACTCATCATCTCCACTCAACCGACCCACCGACCCACACCACCGAATCCAATTTCCAAGAAAGATACTGTGTACTATGTGATATCACATCGAAGGAAAAAGGGTTGAAAAAAAAGGAGTGGAAAATTTTAAATCACCTATTCCCCATCTTTCCCCCCTCCCCATCCCCATCCCTTAACATTGTACATCTCGTAAGTGATTACATACGTCGTCGTCGTCGTCGAAAGTTACGTATGTTGTGTAATGGAAATTGTCTGTGTAAAAGTGAAACTAGTTTTCAAGTTCTGAGTCGATAATATACAGTGTAATAGGAAGATGCGATGGACAGACACATGTGCGGACAGAATACAATTCTTTTCCTCTTGTTGTAAGTAATCTCTCTCAGTTTCCCTCAGTTCACCATTTTTTATGTGGGGACAAAAAACAAGGAACAGGCGAAAAGGTGTAAAAGAAAAAAGAGAAACAGTCGGAGAGTCAACGGCAACGAACACAACTCTCCTTCCGCATCCCAATCTCAACCTCTCTCTCTCGCTCTCCGTCTATTGTCCTTAAGATGCTACTACACGTTATCCCATTGTCTCCCAAACAAAAGCATACAGAGCCTCTTCTTTTTATCTTTTCTCGATCCTCTCTCTCCTGTCTCCTGTCTGCTGCCAGGAACCCTAAAGTCAAACTGGTTATCCCACTCGTACCACAACTTAGCAGGGACAGTCCTCACACCTTCACACACATACTTAATTAGGCAATTCTAATATTCTAAACTCTCTCTCTCTATATATTATGTCAACTCATACAATTTCTGTTACATACAAAAATGTTTACTTCCTAAAACATGGAAATAGAACATTTTGAACTTTTCATAAGCATGTAAATAAAACATTTTTCATATTTTCAAAAAAGTAGAAATAAAACTTTTTGCACGTTTCAAAAACATAAAAATAGAACATTTTACACTTTTCAAAAACATGTAAATCAAACATGTTGCACATTTTCAAAA
Organism: Dicyrtomina minuta; assembly: GCA_949802685.1. Lineage (NCBI taxonomy): Eukaryota > Metazoa > Arthropoda > Collembola > Symphypleona > Dicyrtomidae > Dicyrtomina > Dicyrtomina minuta. The sequence continues at coordinate 92,278,671 of OX461808.1, read as the reverse complement.
GCGTGGAAATAGAAAATTTTGGACGTTTCAAAAACATAAAATAGAAAATTTGACACTTTTCAAAATCATATAACATCCAACGCATATTTTTTATTTAGTGTTTTTATGACATAGATCGTTTTGAATCTAGCTCTTAATTTGGAAATGGATCATTTCGACTCTTCATTCACGATATTATCTGCGCCAAATTAAATAGGATGATTGGTTTATTAGGCAAAGAATAGTAGCTGAAGTACTAATATTTGTAAGGTATTATATGATTTTGACGGAGCACTCGACTAACGAAGTTAACTGATTTCCTGCACTTTAAAATTTTACACCTAACAAATTATTTGTTTAAAATCAAAAGAAAACTCTGTAAACGTAGCGTAATTGAACTGATAGCCTTTCAACTGTTTTTCTTGCAATGTACAGAAGTTGTATTAGATTTATTACTTCACTAGATTAGGGAGATCGGAACTGGGGGGGGGGCAAGGGAGGCATAGTGTCCCCCCTGGGATACGTTAAAGCATGTGTAGGCCTGCCCCCCTGGGTGACAATTGTTCCTTGTGTTTACCCCCCCCCCCTCTCGCAAAAGTAGTTTCCGATGTCACTGCACTAAATGTATTCAGCTGAATAGATTTTAAAAGGCTGTAGTATTTTAAAACTGGCTACTAATTACCATTGGGAGTGATCACTATTAGGACTGATCACCATTAGGACTACTTAGGCCCTACTGCATGTAATAACTTTCCAAAAAAAGTAAGTGTGCGGTAGTTAGTTTTGACTGTCTCAATAGTTGACTATGCGAGGTGGTTCCCTTGTGAGAATCACAATTCTTCTGTCCCAATCTTCCCCCACACAACAACTAGCAATAAAAGAAGAGCATAGCACAAGTACTGTATGATAATATGTCGCTTGAAAATGCAGATAGACAGTATAAACAAAGTTCATTTTGTAATTTACAATACGTACAAGAGGAATTTTATTGAAACCACTGAACTTGTTTCTATTCCACTCCACGTAAACGTAACGTTTAATATAACATTCAACACTTTCGTGCACTCGCACACACATAATAATCAAAGTAACAGTATTACACGCAAGTCATATTATTATTACAATTACACAACACACGTACACAACAAACATACCAACATACAAATAAACAAAATGAGCATTGATACAGTAAAAAAACAGAGGAGCCTAAGCTAATTAAATGAGAAATATAGAGGAACTAGAAATTATAGTGAATATTTATAGGTGAACAACATTTTTAAAACTACACAAATTATTATTTAAAATTTATTATCCAACTAATTATATTCGTCATCCATATACTTTAAGAGGTTGGAAGGTGGTGTAGCCACCGTACCAAGGCGGTAGGGATGCCCGAGGATATTTCCGTAAAACAACCGGTAACCATTTCGCTTTATTTGTTCCGTAAATTTCAACTTTTTCTAAAGCTCGACTCAAAATCGGACGAAGGATGTTAATGAGCGTCTCTGCGAGAAAGTTGGCTGAAAATTGCATTGTAATTTAATGCATTAAACATGAACTGGAATTATATTTAATTATTTAGAATTTTCGAAAATTCTTACCGTTCACAATGATACCACCACCAAGATGGGCTACGACCAATTCTCTGTAACTTCTTGCTAATTTTAGTACGTACGCCACAGCTGCAAAATTTTTTCAGTAATTTCAATTATTTTTACATGTTTTTAATGTATAGAATTTAATTAATCATTTAAATTAATTGTAAAATTTAATGTCGGTTACTTGGAACGTGTGCTAGCTGAACAAATTCAAGTCCGTCCATGTCAACTAAATACACTGCCTCCGATACTTCACGCTCTTCCATGCTGAAACACACATAAAACAAAATTTAATGAATTTTTTTCTGAAAGCGTGCACATATTACGTAACAATTAGAGTGCTATATATCATTAGTCATTTTTCCTCTGAATTAACTGTACCTTTTTACGACGCGGTAGGCAGCCTGTTGAATATACTTATCAAAAGTAGCCATCGTCTCCCCACCATCCTCTACAATCTTTCGAAAATTAAATTTTCCAATTTCCCCCATCCAAACTGTAATCACACATTTAAGTTATTAATTTAGTGATTTTTTTAATTGCCTTGTCTCTTAACAGAAATGTTTATTAAATTAATAGCAATATCTGAAGAGGGCCGGATATTGTATAGCCAGCGCAAGGGCAGCCCCCGCTGCCTAAATTTTTAAAAAACATATGTAAAAAGAAACGTTTACTTTTTTCAAAAACATGTAGGTAGATACAAATTTTTGCACATTTCATTAAATATACAAGTATAACATTTTTAACACCTTTTTTAAAACATGCAAATGGAACATTTTCCAGTTTTAAAAAGTATGTTTCTAAATACATTTTTTTTGTACATTTTAAAAACACGGAAAAAGAACATTTTGCACTTTTCTCGAAACATGTAAATGAAACAACTTGCAGTTTTAATAAATATGTAAATGAACTATTTTGTACATTTCAAAAACATGTAAATGAAACAATTTGCAGTTTTAATAAGTATGTAAATAAATTTTTTTATACATTTCAAAAACATGGAAATAGATGCGCTTTTCTTTAAACATGAAAATACTTTTTTTTTGTACATTTAGAAAACATGTAAATAGAACATTTTGCACTTTTCAGAATCAAGTAAAAAAACATTTTTCACTTTTCTAAACTATGAAAATGAAAAATTTTTGTTTACTACAGAAAACCAATAATAAAATCAAAATGTTGGTTTCTAGTTTCTGTATGGAAACACTTTGCTGCCTAAAACTAATTCCTTCGTCCGGCCCTGAACAAATATGTGTATAAAAAAAATAATTTACTTGGCCTGTCTTCATCATCATGACCAGCAAGAAAGTAGGGATATTGCTTTTGCATCCAGAGCGGAGCTTCCCAGGTCCCTAAATCATCAGTCAAATCTTCTTTTTTGATCACTTTCTAAATCCAAACAAATTAGAGGCACATATTACACCATTAAAAAATTAGTTTAAGAACCATTGTAGGATTACATGTAATACTAATTTTTAACGCTATTATTTCATAGCTGTGATAAACTGTAAATTCTGTAAATAGTTTTCTAGTACGTTTTCACTTCCGGATCTGCCGGCACTGCTACCACTAGGATTAGTCCGTCGAACATCTCTGGATTTTTTGCTGGAACTTAAATACAATAGCGGAGACCTGGTAGTCGTTGTCGTTTTTGGTGTTGTAGTGGTTGTAGTTGACGTTGTAGTTGTCGTTGTCGTTGTCGTTGTGGTTGTGGTTGTGGGTATTGCAGTAGTAAAGTCTTCAGTAAAATTCGTATTATTGTTCGACACGTCGTCTGCAAACAGACCCGAGGCAACACTTTCAATTCTTGCGTAACTTTTAAGTCCAGAATATTTAGCAAGTAATGCAGCTGAGGCTGAAGTTGAAGATGAAGATGGAAGATGTTGACTTGTTATGTGTCGATGACTCTGATTTGAAATGGTGACATTTGATGTGACATTTAATGTGTTCTTCGTGCTGTTGCTACTAGCTAAAACAAAGATTGGAAAACTGAGACAGATATTGAGAAGGACAAAGATTGTAAATGTGCGATGGAGATTGGTGCGGGTGCCCATAGTTGATGATAGTGAGTAGTTGATAGTTATAGAACAAGTGACTCTCGACCAACTAAAGTGTTTTTGAATGAAAAGGAAAAGTGAGAGAGAATTTGGAAGAAGGAAGAGTTGAAGCGGTAATATAAAATGGAAATGATATGGAAAATAGATTCTTGAGTGAGACCCTTTCTGTTCTGTGATTCTGTAATTCCGTGGTGGTAGTTTGTATGTAGGTAGGTAAGTAGTCACGCATGGGAAATGAATGAAATAAATAAATAACTCATTATTCTGATTCCGTTTTCCCTTTTACAGCCTTTCAGTCAGTCAGGTCAGGATGTCCTCCTCTATTCGTTCTCGTTCATTCATAATCTCTAGTATATCGTCTGTGAAGAGGCAAAATGACCCATATCAAATTTAGGCTAGAATTAAAATGACCTATGTCATCAAAACAAAATCAAAAACATGCGTAAAATGTCTATTAGGAGTTTTTGAAAATGCAAAATGTTTTATTTGCGTGTTTTTAAAAAGTGTAAAATTTTCTATTTACATGTTTTTGGAAAGTGTAAAATGTTCTATTTACATGTTTTTGAAAAGTGTAAAAGGTTCTATTTACACGTTTTTAAAAAGTGCAAATTGTTCCACTTACATGATTTTGAAAAGTGTAAAATGTTCTATTTACATATTTTGTAAAAGTACAAAATATTCCATTTACATGTTTTTGAAAAGTGTAAAATGTTCTATTTACATGGTTTTGAACAGTGTAAAATGTTCTATTTGCATGTTTTCGAATCGTGTAAAATGTCATGTTTACATATTTTTGAAAAGTGCAAAATGTTCTACCTAAATGCATTCAAGGCATGTTCCAATATTTTTGTAGATAATGGAAATTGCTTTTAGCTACGAATGAAAATGGGTCATTTTGGTTCTTCACAGACGATATAATCTCTCTAATAATACTATATGTACACCACTGTCGGCAACGGCCAAATGTGGTGATGAAGTGATGATGATGATGGTAGTATTGTGGTAAAGCAAATTGTGAATGTGAAGGGTCTTTGGGTGTTTGTCTGTTTTCAGTCTGTCGAGCGTCGAGGTGTTGAATGTGACGAGTGGGGCATCAGTGTGAATTTGGAGGGAGGAAGTGTAAGTTGACTCTCCGTCTGACTATTCTGTGCTGTGGGATAGGGAAGTGTTAAATTTATTACTGTATAATGAATTTTAGGTGCGTGAAATAAGTCACCTACTAACCTGTAACCCTAAATTAAATTTTATTCCATGCTTCTTGTGTTCCATTCTTGAATGTTCAAAGTGTCACTTGCAGTTAGCAACTCACTCTTCATAGTTCAAATGTAATAGTAGTATTTTGGATAAGACGTAATGTATAAATATTTCAATACTATTTCTTGCCAAAGTTTACTGTCTTCTACATGGTAAAAATTTGGCATCATGTTACTCTTGATTTTTGTGATCATTAAATTTTAATAAGATAATTCATTATTTTTTTAGTAATTTTACGCATTCTTAATAATCTAACATTGTGTGTTAAAAATTAAATGCGGAATAATTTTGAATTAGTTTTTGATTTTATTGAGTACCTAATATGATGTTGTAATTTGATTTAAAATAAAATAAAAACACAAATACATATCTGACAAATATATGAATATTTTAAATAGTTTGAATGTAAATTTAATTTAGTTAATTTTTAAATTAATGCAAAACATTCATAAAAACAAAAATTATACGAAATTAATCAGATAATTATATTTAATTGTCATGAATGGTGCAGGTGGTAGCCTTCCAGTTCCAGTTCCAGTCCGTTCTGCTTTCTTTACATTGCAGCTAAAAATAATAGACTTAAATTTTATGTTATTTTCATTTACATTAATAATTTAGAACTATTTTAAAATTCTTTAACACATATCTTATTAATAAAGCAGGATAAAATATAATGCACAAATGCATTATCATAAAATCAAATTTTTGAAAATATTTTAAGAAATTCCAGAAGCCGTCTAGATATATGAAACTGCATGCTAATCACGCTTTGTCACCTGTATAAAAAAAATGAGTTCAGAAACATAATGCTGCCAACTGCCAATGTTTATTCTATATTTGTTGGTCCTGCAAAAATGGTTTTAGTCAACTTACCCCGTTTTGCAAAAAAACTCATCATTTGTCATTCATTAAATTCTGCTTTGCATACTTGATGTTTGTACATTTCTATTCTCTACTCTGCAAAGTAGCAATAGCTATGGCTATGTATACATACTTGACAACGACAATTTGTAATTGTATATGCATTGCTCTTAAACGGCTCAGAAACACCGTAAACAATGTTTACGCTTGTATGTATTTATAATACAAACTTTATTTCGTTTTCGTATTCATATCTTGTAAAAGACGAAAAAATCCTATTTAAGTGCTGCCGTTTATAGATATTATAGTACATACGGGGAGATGGTTCATAATTTGGAAACTTTCATAAACTCAAGAGAGTTGTGTATCTTAAACAAGCGCAATTAATTAATTAACTATATCCATTTCTTAACGCGGTCGTAATAACAAGACCAGCCACAATTACTTGACTCTACCCTAAGCAACAACCGGTAACTCTGTTAAACTCCTTTGTTGATTGAAAAAAAATAACCACAAATAACAAAATTACAAAAATTACAAAAATTACAAATTACAAAAACAAAATGAAATGAATTAAATGAAGATAAAGATTGCTTGCTTACTAGTTAGTATGCTTACTTTGGTTCGCAACTATTCTTACTTGGCTAGTACACAAAAGGCGCGAGTTTTAAACTACTCGATTGCAAATATTTCAAAATTGTAAAAAGTGGAAGTTTTATAAATACTTAACTTTAATTTGTAATTGGCAATTGACAAAACTGTTTTGTTCTTTATCAAGTTAAAATTAAAACCAAGGTCGCACATCTTATTAGAACTGTTATTTAATTACCACTTACTGTTAATTGTGTAAAGGTATTTTCTTGTTTCTGTTAAGTAAATCTTGGATGAATTTTAATTCTAAAACTGAATAATTTGCTTAGTTAGTAGTAATGCAAAACAATGGCACATAATATTGTGATTCCGCTCCGATTTGTGTGTAAATTATGCAATGACTCCTGTCGCAGTCTTGAAAACTTTATTGAACATAAAAAGGAGGTTCATTTTGAGGAATTTCAAAAAACAAAACTAATCGTTTTTGAGGAAGTAACTAATCCTAATCTGTGTCCAACTCTTTACCCCGATCCCGATGAAAAAACGTCAACGTGAGTGTAGTAGTTATCATTAATTACGGTAGACTTTAAAATACTTTAAAACTTTTAATACGTACTGTTATATATTGACAAAATCAAACAGCGTAAAATAGAATTTCTTGTATCTTTAGTGTACAAACGTGTAAGTTGCAGTAGTAAATAATCTTTTTTGTATTTAATTGACAGATTCAATTCTGAATGTGCGAATATTCAGCAAAATATACTGAATTTAAATTTTGAAGTTGATCCTCTGCCTGATTCCAAACTTTTCCTTAACATAAGTCATGCCGATGCCGATATCGATATCGAGGCCCCTATTAGTGGTCTGAAATTTTCTTCATATTACGTCCTTGAAAACATTAATGCAGATTTAAACACTACCGCTAATGTTATCAAAGTTGAAGGTTTCGAGGAAGTTCCCATAAAGACGGAAGCAGTAGAAGAGGCAGAAATTAAAATTGAATCCAAAACAGAACTAGTCACAGTTGAAAATGTTACGCAAAATGAAGATCACGACATCGACATCGAGGATATGGAAATAATCCGAAAAGCAGAGTCCGAAGAAGAGGAAGAGTCTGTCAGTGAAATTGAAATTGCCGAAGAAGACACAGACGAAAGTTTTATTTTATGTGACCATCCCTCAACCTCCGCCTCTGAAACATTTTTGCCCGTCAGCTCTGCAAATATTTCATACGACTTTGAATGCCAGTTATGTTCCAAATTATGCAAATCCCCAAGTGAACTGTCCACCCATTCTAGTGAGTGTGTCCTCTCTCGTAAAGATAGTAGCAGCAACCAGGCTCAAGATGGAAATACTATAAGGCGCCATTTTCCATGTCAACTATGTTCAGAAACTTTTCTAAGCGAATCACACTTTATAAGTCACATGCAGATTCACAAGATTGAGGAGGGGGACAGTATTGTTAAAAGAAGGAAATTCAAGTGTCCCCTTTGCAGCTACGAGACAAACCGACTAGATATTTTTAAATGGCATGTGCAAACACATCCGGAGGGCCTACCGTACAAGTGTCCGAAGCCCCATTGTGGCAAATCTTTCAAGGCCAAACCGTATCTCTTCAACCACTTGGCGGCCCACTCTAACTTGAAAAAATTCCCATGTCTACATCCAAATTGCGGCAAGACTTTTAAGACGCTCAAATCCAGCAAAAATCACTTGAGAAACATTCATTTGACTAAGACAAAGCCGTTCAAGTGTGAGGAGCTGCAGGCTGCAGTGTGAGAAGGCATTTAAAATCCGCTCGCATCTCAAACAGCATATTCAGCATTGTCATAGGAAAGTAAAACCTTCAAAGTTAAAAGAGTGATTCACCTCCTTTTAGATCACGGGGGCGTATGTCGTATACTTGATTTACGAAAATTAGTTTATTCCTCAGTAAACGCAGCAGACCACAATATACATACCTAATTTTGTTTTAAATTTTATTAGACTGGTGAAAAGTCGTGTTATTTATGTAATCACAACGTTTAATGTAAAGCTTAAAAATATGACGCTAAGTACCCATGCCTTTTAAATGTGAAAAATAAGAGCATACACTCAGGTATAACTGGCAACGCATTGTCCACCATGGACCATCCCTGTCAGGGTTTGGAAAAAACCGCCCAGTTTGAATAAAAACCTGCCCACCGGCTAAAACCGGTTTTAACCGGCTGAAACCGGCTAAAACCTTGTACCTAATATAATTAAGTGCTTAAACAAAAAATGCAGTGGATTTATGGTGTTGTATTACATCAAATATGCTGTGCACTTTACATATTTTATAAGAAATTATTACTTTTATTGGTTTTTTGTTAGAATTTAAAAAAACAAATGCTAAAATCCTAGACACAAATAATTTAATATCAGCTTTTTTTTTGCTAAAAAAGACTGCAAAACAGCAGAACGTAAACACAATATATTGTTTTAGTCTTAAGAAGAAAGCAAATATATATTTTTAGTCACTTTTAATTCATTTTTAAGGCCTAAATCAGTTTTAGCCGGTAAAAGCCGTTTTGCCCTAAAAACTAAAATTTTGGGGGACCGGTTTTAACCGGTTAAAACCGCTTAGTTTTAGCCGGCGGTTAAAACCACCCCCGAACCCTGATCCCTGTAAGTACGTAAATGAAATTATTCATCAAAAACAAAAGAATAAGAAATAACGTTTACATGTTATTACACACCGTATATTACAATATTTTTTATTTATTGTATGTACTTACCATGTATGTACAATGCTAAAAATGTTAATTTAAGTTCGTTTTCTTCACGAAGCAACTTATCTACATTTAAAGTGTAAACATTAGTCAACTTGCATTTAGGACGTGCCTAAAATATTGATAGATTCGAACATCGTCCGTTGTCTCTTTGATTTGACTTGTTTTTAATACTTATATGAACCCTTTGGCTTATTTACTTTCTACAATAAATTAATTCACCTCGTTAACATTAACAGAGGTAATGTTTTTGCAATAATGATTATATTACTAGTTTCTACTTTTTTACAAGTTCTACTTGATAGTAACAACATATTTGTGTGTAAAAAAAATAATTATTGAGCAAATTGGGAGCTTCTAACTACGCGATAATTTTTTAACATTATATATCGTCTATGAAGAACTAACTTAACCAATTTTCAATTTAAGCTAGAATTAAAATGAGCTATGTCAAAGCACAATACAGTAATTAATACAAATGCTGAAAATGTAATTCAGAAGTTTCTTAAATGAGCAACTTGTTGTATTTTAACGCTTTTAAAAATGTCAAAATGTCCTATTTCTATGTTTTTAAAAGTGCAAAATATTCCATTTACATGTTTTTTAAAAGTGCAAAATATTCTATTACATGTTTTTTAAAAGTGCAAAAAACTCTATTTACATGTTTATCAAAAGTGCAAAATATTCTATTCAAATGTTTTTTAAATGTGCAAAATATTCTATTTACACGTTTTTTAAATGTGCAAAATACTCTATTTACACGTTTTTTAAAAGTGATAAATATTTTTTTTACATGCTTTTTAAATGTGCTAAATATTCTATTCACATATTTTGTTTTTGGAAAATGCACAAGGTTCTACCTCAATGCTTTGATGAACATTTTATAATAATTTTTTCTGTAGATAGTGCATTTGGTTTGAAACTAAAAAAGGATATGGGTCACTTCAGTTCTTCAATGACTATATGTACCTTGCTTTTATGTCAGTGGGATTTAAATTATCCTTGAGTCAAGGTTGACGACATACGCAGCGTACCTTTTGTGAACCGGTATAGAGCTCACTTTCAGTTCCAATTCCGTATTTTTGTCTTGTGTGTCGTTTTAGTTAATGATATCATGTTGACTCGGTGTAAGAGACAATTGTAAATGGCGATTTAATTTCTTCCCAACTTTAAATCTTTTGCCACAGTTTTTATAAAAGCATTGAAATGGTTTAACTTTGAAATTAACAATGTTGTGTGTGTAAAGAGGAATTTTAGTTTCAAAGCATTTTCCGCAGTCAATTTGGGGACACTTGAAAGGGCTTGTGTCGGAATGGATGGCGGTGTGCATTTTAAGACAAGTTATAGTTTTAAATTCTTTTCCGCAGCCAATTTGCATACATTTAAATTGTCTCGAGTCCGAGTGTAAGAATTGGTGCTGCTGAAGGGAATTATCATCTTTAAAGCTCTTTCCACAGTTGATTTCTGGGCAGCTAAATGTACCAGTGTGAGCTAGTCTCTCGTGCTTACGAAGATCTCGCTTGTGTTTGTAGGTCCTGTTGCAGTTTGGCTGAGGACACTCAAATGGTCTCGTCTCGGAGTGTGAAACAAGATGGTTTTTAAGATCAGGTTTCAAGTTAAATGCTCTTTTACAATTCGCAATCCGACATTTAAATGACCGAAGGTTAGCGTGTAATTTCATATGAATGCGAATACTGTCCCTACTTTTAAATGTTTTAGAGCAGCTGGGATTAGGGCACTTGAATGGCTCGTGATTCGAGTGAGTAAGTAGGTGGTTTCGAAGAACAACTTTTGATTTGAAGCTTTTTCCACAGTTTGGGTGTGAACACTTAAAGGGTCGAGACTCACTGTGTACTCTTTTGGTGTGTTGTCCAAGACAGTAGGCCAATTTGAAAGTTTTTAAGCAGTTTGGTATTAGACATTTAAAAGGTCGGGGATTGTCAGCGTGTTTTGCTGCGTGACGCTTTAGTTCACATTCGAATCGAAATGTTTGCGTGCAATATTTACATTTTTTGAATTGTTTTAATTTTTGAATTCCTTCTCCAGGTGTATGATGTCTTAAAATATGACGCAATAAACAGCGTCTACCGTAAAACTTCCTATTGCATGAGGCACAAAAGCGACGACGATGTTTGTGCGATAAAACACAGGTATTCACATGAGTTTTGAATTCCAAGTCAGATTCAAATTTGTGAAGGCATAGGTTGCATTGAACACTGCTGCTGGCTTTTTTAGAAGCAGAATAAGTTTTTATATCGTGAGATGTTAATCGTCTGAGAAGTACAAAAGGGTTCCGTTCATTCTCAATAAAAATTTGTGTTGGGACGAAATCTGAACTAAATTCATTGGCATTTAATTTTGGCACGGCATTATTTGCATTTTCAAAATCAAGATCAGGTTTTAAATTTGCAAATTTTTCCTCAGCGGAATAACTGTCATTTACAGTTGGATTATTTTGTGAAATGTAGGCCGTGTTAACTGCAGGTTTAAGTTCAAAACCTGAATTTGTTGTAGTTACATTTTTGGACAATGTAGAGTCGTCGACGCCATCTACGCATACCTGGCCAATACTTTGATTTTCAGTTTTAACTAATCCTACATTTTGAGCTGTGTCACATGGCAATGAGCCTATTGCAAAACTACCGCCGCTCACGGAGCAAGACTGAACTAACCAATGAAAAATCATACGTATTCTTAAATGGCTTTATTTCCAATATGAGGTTTATAGGCGCAAATTAAAGATAAATGCACAATTAACACTTTAAGATCATTAAATTGGCAGTACCAGGCCTGTGGTGACCGTAAAATTGATTCTCAGGTCGACGTATGTATTTCAACGAAAACCCCGTACCATTTTTATCTATGTCGAAAAAGACATAGATAAAAATGGTACGGGGTTTTCGTTGAAATACATACGTCGACCTGAGAATCAATTTTACGGTCACCACAGGCACGGCACTGCCAATTTAATGATCTTAAAGTGTTAATTGTGCATTTATCTTTAATTTACGCCTATAAACCTCATATTGGAAATAAAGCCATTTAAGAATACGTATGATTTTTCATTGGTTAGTTCAGTCTTGCTCCGTGAGCGGCGGTAGTTTTGCAATAGGCTCATTCTAGACTGGACAGATCGAATTTGCTATCATATTCAATTTTTATTTTTTCGAAATCAATACTCTGGCTCTGGATTCTTCTCTCCTCAAAAATGATGTACTTTGTGTTTTGAAATTCCTCCAAGTGAAGTTGTATTTTGTGCTGAAGAAAATCGTCTAATTTCTGAAATGATTCTCGGCACGTTTCACACGCAAACCAAACGGAGAACATTTTAACTGGCACTAATTTCGTGTACGTATTACCTATATGGAATGGTAGTATTTTTTTAGTAGTAAACACGTGCACACAAATTTCAAAAAAGCTGACTTTTGAAAGATCCTTAATAATAAAAGTTTACAGCACATACTTAAGTAATTTAATACAGAGCAACTACACAAAAGAAAATAAAGCACGAAAAACAGCATTAAATATTAATACCTTGTTGATACGTTACTACGACTACGACTCATAATAAACACAAACTGCACAAATCAAAAGCAGCAGTTCTAGTAGTGTGAATTATAAATTATATGGAATAGAAAATCGGGGTAAGCAAAAATCAATAAGGGATCGTTCATAAATGACGTCATCTAAATATTTAAAATCCTATGACCCTCCTGTCATCAGCGTAACCTTTGCGTACATGGCTATCTTTAACATGAGATATCACGAGTAGCCCAGCAGACCCATTGAACCTGCATGAGACAACATTTCAGGACGATCCCTAATGAGCAAGTGGTGTGATTGATTATCTTATAAACAGCGCAGTGGAACTTTGCAAATCTTGATCCATCACTGTTTAAAGCTAAATGAAATATTTCAAATATATCTAATTCTAACGTAATGGTATCGTTCGCAAAGGGTAAGGAAAGGATATGACTATCTCCATTTCCTTACAAAAGCAAAATTGACTATCTCCATTTTTCACAAAATAAGAAAAATAAAGACTGGGAAGCTATTAATTAGGTTGCAAATTTTGTAACCAATTAAGTGCATTGTTAGGGATGGTTCATAAGTAACGTCACCCTTATTGTGACATTTTTTTATTATCCGCCCACTTTCGGGTCATCACTTGAACATTAATTAAACGGTTATCTTTATTAATGCATGCCTCATGTACCCAAACCCAACAATACCCACTGACAATATACTGTTCACAAACTGTATGGACAATCCGTAACAGTGCACTTAATAATTTAATTTTGTAATTTTGTGAAAAATGAAGATAGTCAGATTTGACCCTTTACCGACGATATGCATATTACAGTAAATTATTAAAAATTAAATTAATTCTTTTGTGATTATTATGTGGTTGTGGTATATACTCTCGGTACATAGTAGTAGGCTATCTCACTAGTCAGTCTCACCTGAATAGCAGAGATATTTTTGTTAATTCCACTGTCATGTAAGTAGGGTATGGTCCATAAATGTTGTCGCCCAAATTATCAATCTGTTAGGACCCACTCACCCTATGTCTTCAGTTTAACATTGCACCAAAGGCTATATCTTTAACATGCACCGACATCCATACCTGGCTGGACACATCGACATTATCGATGACATCATTTATGGACGACTCCTGTTATGTAACCGGTTCTGTTCTGTTAAAAACTAATGTAAAAAATGTAAGAACTAACAAAACCAAACATGCAGTACCGTAGACATAATTGATTGTACAACTGCCAAACTGCCACTGTCGAACTGGAGAATAATATTTAGCAAAGTTTTCAAAATTCTACAGAGATAGAACTAAACTTTATTACTTGTTTTGTTTTGTTGAAAACCTGTGCCGAATGAGGTATTTCCAAACTTTCAACTGCCGTTTCTCAACGAACTAAAAAACCATAAAACAGTTTGAATGAATTTGAAAACAGGAACAGCGTAGTCATTTTATTATCCATTAAAATGTCTCACATTTACATGTGGTTTGTGTGTAAAGTGTGTTTCGGTTGTTTTATAACAGTAAGTGATTTTCCTGAACACAAAAGAGAGAAAAATTTTGTGGAATTTCAAAAAACTAAGTGTATCGTTTTTAAATAACGTTTTCATGTTATTACACATTGGATATTACGATATTTTATTTATTGTATGTAATTATGTACAATACTGAAAATGGTAATTTAAGTTCTTCTTCTTTACAAAGCAACTTTTAATTTAAAATGTAAATATTCGCCAATTTGCATTTAGCAGATACCTAAAATATTGATAGATTCAAACTTTGTACGTTGTCTCTTCGATATAACTTGTTTATAATACTTATATGTATCTTTTAGCTTATTTACTTTCTATAATAAATTAATTCACCATATTAAAATTATCAAAAAAGTCATTTTTTTCATAAATTATTACACAACTAGTTTCCATTTTTTTTACAAGTTCTACTTAAGGGTAACAACATATTTGTGAGTAAACAAAATAATTATCAAAAAAATTGGGAGCTTCTAACTACACGATAATTTTTAAACCTTAAATATCGTCCATAAAGAACTAAAATAACGTATTTCCAATTTAGGATAGAATTAACATGAGCTATGCAAAAAATGAGGCAGTAAATAATATACTTGCTTAGAATGCTAATCACTAGTTTCTAAAATGAGCTAATTGTTCCATTTACATGCTTTTAAATGTGCAAATTGTTCTATTTACAAGTTTTTTAGAAGTGCAAAATATTCTATTCACGTGTTTCAAAAAAAAGTAAAATGTTCTATTTACATGTTTCTGAAAAGGTGCAAAATGCACTAATTCCATGTTTTCAAAAGTGCAAAATATTTTATATACGTGTTTTTTGAAAGTTCAAAATATTCCATTTACTTGTTTTTTAAAAGTGTAAAATATTCCATGTAAATGTTTTTAATAGTGCAAAATATTCTATTTACATGTTTTTTTGAATAGAACAAAATATTCCACTTACATATATATTTCTGAAAGTGTAAAATATTCCATTTACATGTTTTTTAATTTGTAATAGTGCAAAATTTTAAATTTACATGTATTTAATTAGTGCAAAATATTCTATTTAGATGTTTCTTAAATGTGCAAAGCATTGTATTCGCTTTTTTTTAAAGTGCACAATATTGTATTTACATTTGTTTTTTAAATGTGCAAAATATTTTATTACCAATGTTTTTACAAAGTGTCAAATATCTATTAACATGTTTTTTTTAAAGATTCACAAGGTTCGATTTACATGCTTTTATTAACATGCTATATTAATTCTTTCTGTAGATTGTGCATTCTGTTTAAAGCTCAAATTGGATATGGGTCAATTTGGTTCGTCAATGCCGATATACACCCTGGTCTTATATCAGTGGGATTTAAATATCCTTGAGTCGAGGTTGATAGCATACGCAGCGCTTCTTTTGTGAACCGGTATTGAGCTTACTCAGTTTCACTTCGTCTTGTGTGTGGCTTTAGGCATTGAAATCATTGCAAGTTGTTGTGAGATACAAGTTTTAAATGGTAAATTAATTTATTTCCCACTTTGAATCTTTTGCCACAGATTTTATAAAAGCACTGAAATCGTTTAACTTTGAGTGTAGGATTTGATGCTGCTGAAGGGAATTCTCATCTTGAAAGCTCATTCCACAGTTGGTTTCTGGGCAACTTATTGGACCAGTGTGAGCTAGTCTTATGTGTGCCAAAAGAGTTCGCTTGTGTTTGTAGGTCTTGTTACAGTTTTGTTGAGGGCACTCAAATGATCTTTCGTCTGAGTGTGAAACAAGATGGCTTTTAAGTTTATGTTTCAAGGTAAAAGTTCTTTTACAATCGGCCATTGGACATTTAAATGGTCTAAGATTAGAGTGTATTTTCATATGAATAGGAATTTTGTCCCTACTTTTGAATGCTTTGGGGCAGCTGGGATGAGGGCATTTGAATGGCTTGTTGTTTAAGTGAGTACGTAGATGGTTTTGAAGAACAATTTTTTGTTTGAAGCTTTTCTCACAGTTTAGGTGTGAACATTTAAAGGTTCGTAACTCACTGTGCACTATCTTGGTGTGTTTTTGAAGAGAGTTGGCTAATTTGAAAGTTTTTGAGCAGTTTGGTATTAGACATTTAAAAGGTCGTGCATTGTTAGGAGAGTGTGTTGTGGCGTGACGCTTTAGTTCACATTCGAATCGAAACGTTTTTGTGCAATTTTTACATTTTTTGATTTTTTGGAATTTTTTAATTCCTTCCCCAGATGTATGACGTCTTGAGATATGACGCAATAAATAGCATCTAAGGTTGAACTTCCTATTGCATCGGGCACAGAAGCGACCACGATCTTGATGCAATAAAACACAGGCTTTTACATGGGTGTTGAGTTCTAAGTCTGAATTACATTTGTGAAGGCATAAATTGCATTGAACACTGCTGCTGACTTTTTCAGAAGTAGATTTTTTTTTTAATTCGTGAGATGTTAATCTTGTGGGAAGTACAAACGGGCTCTGCTGACTTTCAATACAAATTTGCGTTGGGACGAAATCTGAACTGACTTCACTGGCATTTAATTTGGGTGCGGCATTATTCGTGTTTTCAAAATCAAGATCTTGTTTTAGATCCAGAAATTTCTTGTCAGCGTAATAACTGGCTGTGTACACTGCTGCAGGCTTAAGATCAAAATCTGAATTTGTTGTTGTTACATTTTTAGTCGAGATAAAATCTTCGACGCCATCTACGCAGTCTTGGTCAATACTTTGATTTTCAGTTTTAACAAAACCAACATGTTGAATTGTGTCACATGGAAATTCTAGACTGAACGGTTCTAATTTACTTTCATTTTCAATTTTTATTTTTTCGAGATCAGTGATGCTCTGGCTTTGAATTCTTCTCTCCTCAAAAATAATGTACTTTGTGTTTTGAAATTCCTCCAAATGAAGTTTCATTTTGTGCTCAAGAAAATCATCTAATTTCTGAAATGATTTTCTGCACGTCTCACACGCGAACCAAACGGAGAACATTTTAAAGCACTAATTTCGTGTACCTATTATCTATATAGAATGGAAGTATTTTTTGTAGTGGTAAACAAGTGCACACAAATTTCAAAAAAGCTGATTTGAAATATCCTTAATAATAATAGTTTACAGCTTATACTTAAGCAATTTAATACAGAGCAACTACACAAAAGAAAATACAGCTCGAAAAACAGAAACAGCATATGAAGCATTAATACGTTACTACGACTACGACTCATAACACCTTTTGCACAAATTAAAAGCAGCAAATTTAGCAGTGTGAATTATTTATTATATAGAATAGGAAATTGGGGTGAGAAAAAATCAATAGGGGATTGTTCATAAATGACGTAATCTAAATATTTAAGACCCTTTTGACCCTCCTGCAATCAGCTTAGTCTTTGCGTACATGGCTATCTTTAATATAGGATGTCATAGGTAGCCAAACAGACCCATTAACCGTACATTTGACAGCATTTATGGACGATCCCTATTGAGGAAGAGGTTTGATTGATCATCCTATAGACAGTGGAACTTTGCTGCTTTCCGTTCATCACTGTTTAAAGTCAAATAAAAAAAGCAAGGAATGTGCACTGCTAAAATAGCCATTGTTTTTGTCCTAGTAAGTCTATTTCACTAGTCAGTCTCATCCTAATAGCGGAAATGTTTGTTATGAGTTCCACTGTACTGTAAGCACTGGGGATGGTCCATTGGTAATTATACTTGTAATATTACCTATGTACTTAGGTACTTTAAGTAATTAATTTAAGTAATTCCTATAAGTACATAAATAATATTGTTTATTTAAAAAATAAGAATAAACAACGTTTTTATGTTATTACACACCAGATAATGCTATATTTTGTATTTATTGTATTTACTAAATATGTATGTATAATTATACAATGCTCAACTTTTTACTTGATGTATGTTTTTTCACGATATCTTTTTTTAAATATTATCCGCAAATTTATTTTTTTTAAATTATAGTTTCTACTTTTTAACAAGTTGTACTTTAATAGTAACACCATATTTGCGTGTACATTAAATAATTATTAAGCAAATTAGGAGCGTGTAGAAACTACAAGTTAATTTTTGTACCTAGTACACTGTCACGAAGAATTAAAATGACCCATTTCAAATTTATGCTAGAATTAAAATGAGCTATTTAAAAAAAAGCAGTAAATAATGTACCTGCTTACAATGCTAATCACCAGTTTCTAAATCTAAAATGAGCAAATTGTTGCATGTTTTAAAAAATTTCATAATGTCCTATTTCTATATTTTTTTAATGTGAAAAATATTCTATTTACATGTATTTTAAATATGCAAAGTATTCTATTTACATGATTTTTAAAAGTGCAAAGCGTTCTATTTACATGTTTTTTAAAGTTGCAAAACATTTTATTTAAATGTTTTTTAAAATTGCAAAATATTCTATTCACACGTTTTTTTTAAATATGAAAAGTATTCTATTTACTTGTTTTTCTAAAGTTCCAAACATTCTATTGACATGTTTTTTCAAAGTGAAAAATATTCTATATTTACATGTTTTTTAGAAATACAAAATATTCTAGTAACATGTTTTTTAAAAGTGCAAAATATTATGCTTACATTTTTTTTTAATGTAAAACATTTATTAACGTGGTTTTTTAAATGAAAAAGGTTCTACTTACACGTCCTTTCATAAAAATATAATTTTAATTTTTTCTGTGGATAGCGCATTTTGTTTGAAACTAAAAATGGATATGGGTCATTTTGGTTCTTCACGGACGATTTGTATTCTAGCCTTAAGTCAGTGGTATTTAAATATTCTTAAGTCGAGGTTGACAGCATACGCAGCAACCGTGGAGCACTGATTTCAACAATGCTGAAGTTGCTTATGGTTTTTCGGACTTGAACTTTGGCGTACTTACACATAATGCAAGCCCTATAAACCGCTATACCATTGTTCACTAAACGCGAGGCGAGACTGACTATCTCCATTTTTTACAATTATTCATAAATCACACAAAAATAATCGCACATGCAAACAAGTACTTAATAATAACAGACATAAATTTTCAAACAGATATTAGATTTAAAAAAAAATCCCGAAAGCCAAAGTGTTCTAAATGTGATCGAGCGTGGGTTTTACCATTGTAGCCATACGATTTAATTTAGGAATTTCAAGACAATTTAAGCTATAGCTGATTATTTATTTAAAACATATTCTAATTATAAGTAATTGGATACAGGGATTGTGTAGGAAATTTTCACTTTCTCCTTGAACATCCTCCCGGGCATTTTCTCACGGACATCCCCCACTGACTTATTAACCTAATTAGTAAAACCGGACGTTATTTTTTTCAACCTTAGATTTAAAAAATTCTCTAATGCCCTCCCTTAATGATTGTGTAGTATCAAGTATAAAATTATTATTTAATAAATGTTATAGTAAGAAAATACTCTAGTAAATAACATCTGTGAACAGTCAAAATGACCCATATCCACTTTTAGCTGGAATCAAAGTGACGTATGTCAAAAAACACTAAATAAGAAACGCATGCAAAATTTTCAGTACAAATTTTAAAAAATTACAAATTAAAAAAGTTTTAATTACATGTTTGTTTCTTGAATGCACAATATTCTATTTTCATATTTTTTAAAAGTGCAAAATATTCTATTTGCATGTTTTTCAAAAGTGCAAAATATTCTATTTACATGTTTTTCAAAATTGCAAAATATTCTATTTAAATGTTTTTCAAAAGTGCAAAACATTTTATTTGTGTGTTTTCCAAAATTGCAAAACATTCTATTTACATGTTTCTTAAATGTGCAAAGCATTCTATTCGCATTTTTTTTAAAGTGCAAAATATTCTATTAACATTGGCTTTTTAAATGTGCAATATATTATATTTATGTTTTTTCAAAGTGTCAAATATCTATTAACATGTTTTGTTTTAGAAAATTTACAAGGTTCTACTTACATGTTTGCATGAACATGCTATATTAATTCTTTCCGTGGATAGTGCATTTTGTTTGAAACTAAAAGTAAATATGGGTCAATTTGGTTCTTCATGGACGATATGAACCGTGGTCTTATGCCAGTGGGATTTAAATATCATCGAGTCGAGGTTGATAGCATACGCAGCGCTTCTTTTGTGAACCGGTATTAAGCTTACTGTCAGTTCCACTTCGTCTTGTGTGTGGCTTCAGGCATTGCTGTCATGGCCAGTCGTTGTGAGATACAAGTTCCAAATGGTGATTTAATTTATTTCCCACTTTAAATCTTTAGCCACAGTTTTCATAAAAGCATTGAAATGGTTTAACTTTGAGTGTAGGATTTGATGCTGTTGAAGGGAATTATCATCTTGAAAGCTCTTTCCACAGTTGGTTTCTGGACAACTTAATGGACCAGTGTGAGCTAGTCTCATGTGTACACAAAGACCTTGCTTGTGTTTGTAGGTCTTGTTACAGTTTGGTTGATGACAATTGAATGGTCTCTCGTCCGAGTGTGAAACAAGATGCAGTATAAGTTCATGTTTCAAGTTAAATGCTCTTTTACAATCGGCTATTGGGCATTTAAATGGTCTAAGGTTAAAGTGTATTTTCATATGAATAGGAATACTGTCCCTCCTTTTAAATGTTTTAGGGCAGCTGGGATATGGGCACTTGAATGGCTCGTGGTTTAAGTGAGTAAGTAGGTGGTTTTGAAGAACAATTTTTATTTTGAAGCTTTTTCCACAGTTTGGGTGTGAATATTTAAAGGGTCGTGACTCACTGTGCACTATCCTGGTGTGTTTTTGAAGAGAGTTGGCTAATTTGAAAGTTTTCGAGCAGTTTGGTATTTGGCATTTGAAAGGTCGTTTATTGTTAGAAGAGTGTGTGACTACGTGACGCTTTAATTCAGATTTGAATCGAAATGTTTTCGTGCAATTTTCACATTTCGTGATTTTTTTTAAATTTTTAATACCTTCTTCAGATGAATTGTGTCTTAAAATATGCCGCAATAAACACTGTCTGTTGTAAAATTTCCTATTGCATGAGGTACAGAAGCGGCGACGATGTTGATGAGATAAAACACAGGCTTTCACATGAATTTTGAGCTCCAAGTCAGATTTAAATTTGACAAGGCATAAATTGCATTGAAAACTGCTGCTGCTCTTGATGCTGTCAATTTCAGAATCAGAAAAATTTTGGATTTGTTTAGAAGTCAGCCGTCTAATAAGTACAAAAGGGTTCTGCTGACTTTCAGTAAAAACTTCTGTTGGGCCGAAATTCGAACTTAATTCACTAGCATTTAGTTTTGGTGCGGCATTATTTTTGTTTTCCAATTCAGGATCTAGTTTTAAACTTAGAGATTTTTGAAAAGTGTAATTAGTGTCATTTGCAGTTCGATCCTGTGAATTGTAGACTGTGCTTTCTGCCGGTTTAAGATCAAAATCTGAATTTGTTGCAGTTACATTTTCGGGCGAGTATAAATCGTGGATGCAGTTCTGCTGGTCAGTACTTTGATTTTCGGATTTAATAAATCCCACACTTTGAACTGTGTCACATGGAAATTCTGAATTAGACGGATTCGATTGACTTTCGTTTTCAATTTTTATTTTTTCGAGATGAGTGCTTTTGATTCTTCTCTCCTCAAAAACGATATACTTTGTATTTTGAAATTCCTCCAAATGACGCTGTATTTTGTGTTCAAGAAAGTTATCTAATTTCCTAAATGATTGTCTGCACGTGTTACACGGAAACCAAATGGAGAACATTTTAAAGTACCTACTAATTGACTAATTTAGCTCACCTATACATGGAATGGTGGAATATTTTATTAAAATAGTTCTAGAATACACTCTTGAGAATTATGTAACTGTAAAAGTGTATATCAGTATAGCAAAATGATACCGCAACTACACATACATAAGAAATAATGCATTAAATTTTCATACCTGGCAACGTTACTATGACTATACGACGCATAACATTTATGGCACTCATGAAAATGAGCAATTTGAGTGGTGTGAAAAAGTGTGAATCAGAATAGGAAATTCCGAAATTGGGGTCAGCTGAGCAATAATCAATAAAAAATCATAGGTAAATGACGTCACCCAAATTTTCAATTTGTTAAGACCCACCATTTTATGACTAATTACAACATTGCGCAAACGGCTATCTTTAACATGGCCCGTCATCAATGTCAATACCTGACTGGACAGACCAAAATTATCCATGACGTAGTTTATGAACGACTCCTGACAGGTTCAATTCAAAAAATGTAAGCACTAGAAACTAACAGACAGGCAGTACCATAGACAGCATTGACTGGCAACTGTCACTGTAAAACCGCCTAATAATTTTTAGCGGAGTTTTCAAAATCCTACAGATACATAATTCTCTCTTACTTTACTTTTATGGTTTTATGCAGTTAACATCTATTTTGCTGTTTAGTAACTGGTGTAACTACTTAATTAATTACTGACATACATTCAGCAATGGTGATTCTTGGCTGCAAAAGTTGAACATGTAACTACCTATTTTTGTCTGCAAAAATCAATTTTTTATGTAAATACTTCAGCTATTTCCAATCCTGTCATTTTTCAAAAATACTCGAAAACCATTAAGCTGTTTGAATGAAAATGAAAACAGCAACATCAAAGTTATTTTAATCTGCATTAAAATGTCTCAAATTTACATGTGACATGTGGTTTGTGTGTAGAGTGTGTTCCGGTTGTTGTATAACATTAAGTGATTTTCTTGAGCACAAAAAGGAAAACATTTTGTGGAATTTCAAAAAACTTAGTGTGTATCGTTTTTGCGGAGCAACCTCAGGACGAGGAGAAAGAGTAAGTAATTATTTACTAGGTAGAAATGAGCGACATTTATTATCAGGTGTATTTTAAACCAACTAAAAACATGTTAGACTTACTTATAAACACATCAAAATGTAATGACAATTTTGTTAATTTTTTTTAACTGTGTAGCTCTGATTTCAACAATACTGAAGTTGCTTATGGTTTCTTGGATTTAAATTGTGACCCTCTCACACACGAAAGAAGCCCTACAGAGACGAACACTGCCATTAGTTCGGCCAAGTCTGATTCTGTAAATTACCTAGATGGAGTCCAACTTCAAACTTAAAGTAAAAGTTGATCACCACTGTTGACTGTCCTCAACCACAATGCGAGGAGCCATACGTTCTTTTAAAACGATTGAAGAAGAAACAATTAGAAACTGCCCAGGTGCCCCAAAAATTAAAACAAAGTATCATCAGCAATACGGAGATTCCTGAGGGGTCGTCAACAAACAATAAAATTCCTTATAAATCAGTAGTCAAGTGTGAACCAGTTATTTTCCAGGTCAATAATGCACATCCCACGTCTTCATTCAACGCCAGTTTAGGTATTTCAGGAGTAAAGCAGGAATTCCCTTACAATGATGAATATTACAAGGAAGTAATGAACACAGAATCCAAAGTGACCTTTGACCCCCAAGATCCACATTGTGCTACTAAGTTCAATTCAGTGTCAAACTCAGTTTTAAATTTGGAGACGGATAAAATTTTCAATACAGTCAACGCCGACGTTACTGTTCTTAACCAGTCCAGATGCAGCAATCAAAACAGTCCAATCAGAATGCGAACAAGCAAATATTTGAAACCTGCTGTCCGCCCAGTTTGCCACACTTGTTCAAAGTCGTTCAAGAATAAATACGTCCTTAGCATACATCTAGTAAGATCACATTCGATAGGAAGGGAATTTGGGTGTAAGCGTGGAAAAACATACAAGTGCTTTGAGGACCTAAGGAAGCATAAAAGGATTGAAAATTCGTGAGTGTCTGTTCTAATTTATTATGAACCTACCTATTTTGTTTTATTATACATTTTCAGAAATACTGTTCAGATTAAATTTACATTTAGGACTAATGACTGAATGACTAACCATCTGTTTAAATGTATTGACATAGGAAGAAAGAAAAAGGTCGGGAATATGGCTTGGAATGCTTAGAAGATTTTGTTAAAAGGTATAAGCTTAGCCAGGAACCAACTATAAGCCATAACGTACTGCTGAGACTACTCATACTTGGTACGAGCAAGGATGTCGTAGCATAGCAAATCCCAATTAAATACCACGTGATTCCAACCTTGCTCACGTACCAATTCTTGATTGTCGTCACTACGATTACAAATTAAATAGAACTATTAATACAGTGTAATTCACAAATACAGGAAGACATTTTATCGAAAATGCTATAACTCAAATACTTTGGAACGCTGAGGAGCTTTCTGTCACTCACTAGTCAGACTTAGAAGGATGCCCGATGCCCGCTGTAACATGTACGATTTTCGAAATGATCTACCTAATTACCTTTTTAAATTTTGTTTTAAAAATTAATACTTTTCTCTTTTTTTGTAGCTCTCCTACCGGCAAACTCGACTGTCCACAATTGAGTTACCATTCACATGACGATGGTTTTAACCTAGGTGATGCTCCGCTTACTACAAAATCTGAGGAATCCCTTCATGCATTTAAACTTGAAATGCATAATTAGTAATTAGCATGATCCGCCCCAAACACCAAGGTTATAAGTTCTACAAGCAAAATGCGATGCAAGTGCCTCCAAATATAGATAAGCCTATAGATATCAGCAACCAGAAGTAAAGGATATCATTTGTGAATCTGAACATGTATTTATCTAATAACCGTTGCATGAGCTCAGAGCTGCAGCCAAATCCACAAAATGAATAAATTATTATTTTTCATCACTACTAATCTACGAAAAATATCCCAGTTTGGTGGAAGGAATTGTTGAAGCGGAGTAGTATAAACATGGAGAGATTAATAAATAATCTAAAATAGAACCAAGTATTAGTGCCGTATTTTCTCTAATAGTACGCAGGTCTCCAATAATGCGCGGGTCTCTAATAGTACGCAGGCAGGGTGTAGCCGCCCCAGTTTAAATAGTACTATTAAATAGCAGTGCGCTGGTCTCTATTATTGCGCGGGTCTCTAATTATACGCGGGGGCTCAAAACTGGAGTTTAAATAGTACGCGGGGAGTACTATTCAGGAAATGCGGTACATATACACAAACAAACTAAACACTAAATATTTACAAAATAGAGCAAATCGTCTTTAAAGAACCAAATTGATCTATCTTCATTTGTAGCGAAAAACGATTTCCACTATCTACAACAATATTGAAACATGTCTTGGAAGCATTTAAATAGAACATTTTACGCTTTTTAAAACATGTAAATAGATCATTTTACACTTTTCAAAAACGTGGAATTAGATCACTTTGTACCTTTTAAAAAACAAAAACGTGTTAATAGAACATTGTACACTTTTCAAAAACATGTAAACAGAATATTTTACGCTTTTCAAATACTCTTAAATAACATTTTCCGCATGTTTCTAATTCTGTTTTCATGACAAAGCTCATTTTGATTGTAGCTTAAATTGGAAATGGGTTATTTTGGTTCTTCAAAATGGATATGTTACTCCGGGTACATCCTTAGGTTAATGATAGGCACATATACGTAAAATTGGGTTGAAAAGTAATCCGGTGAAGGAAATTTCGCGTTCAAATTAGTTGGTCCTTCTTCTGTAAAACTTGTCAAGTATTTCAAATGGCAGTTAATTATGTAATTACCTACGTGTAGTAATAATAATAATAATAATAATAATAATAAATGTTTCCCGGGAGGAATCCAAAAGGATTTTTGAGATGCATCTCTTGTTAACCCGGTTGTCACTGTTTAAATGTCAATGTTTAAATGTCAATGTTTAATGATTGCAAGTTTAAATCGTTGGACACTGTCAAAAAACATTAGTGCAATTATTTTTACATACAGTGAGCAAAATGACTAATTAAAACAGTTCAGCAGCATTTTATCTCATCAATACCAGAAAGAACCATGCTAGACCCAGTATACCCGCTGTGGTCATTAACATTGCCAATGAAATCATTTATGGACGCTTCCTGACCTGTTATTGCAGTGCTGTAGACAACATTGAATTTACAACTACCACTGCTGACTGTGAAACTGTGTGATAATTTTTGGCGGAGTTTTCAAATCCAACAGAGATAATTTTATATTTTGTTTTGTTCTGTTCTGCCCTGCCTAATATTAATGCAGTCTGCAAAAGACGAATATTAACTTATTTTTTCTGTTAACAGAACAGACTTATGAATTGAATTGAACCATAAAACAGTTTGAATGAACTTAGAAACAGCATAATTATTGTTTTCTCGTTAAAAATGTCTCACATATCCATGTGGTTTATGTGTAAACTGTGTTCCGGTTATTTTTCAACAGTAAGTGATTTTCTTGAGCACAAAAAGGAGAAACATTTTGCGGAATTTCAAAAGACCAAGTGTATCGTATTTGCTGAGCAATCCCAGGACCAGGACCAGGACCAAAAACAAAAGTAAGAATTTTAGTTAATAACTAGCGATTAGTTAACAGATACATTTTGGTTAAATTGGAAATATGTAAAACTTACTTCATTACAGCCTTATAAACATATCAAAATGTATTGAAACTTAAAATTTGGTTAATTCTTTCAAACTGTGTAGCTCTGATTCTAACCACGCTGAAGTAAATTATGATTTTCTGGACCTGAAGTGTGATTTATTTACACATAATACAAGTCCTACATATACCAGCACCGCCATTAGTACGGACAATTCTAATATTTCTAATGCTGTCAATCACCTGGATGGAATCAAACTTGAAGCAGAAGTTGACCACTGTCCTCTACCACAATTGGAGCCATACGTACTTTTAAAACGATTGACCAAGAAACAATTAAAAACTACTCAGGCGCCCCAAAAATTAAATCAAAGTATCATCAGTAATAAAAAGATTCCTGAGGGGTCGTCAGCCTACAACAAAAATCTTGAGAAATCAGTAGTCAAGTCAGAACCAGTCATTTTCCAGGTCAATAATGCACATAAGTCTTCATTCAACGTCAGTTCAGTTAATCCAGAAGTAAAGGAGGAACTCTCCCACAATAATGAATATTACGAGGAAGCTACGAACACAGAATCCAAATTGACCTTTCACCTTCAAGATCCACATTGCGCTACTAAGTTAAATTCAGTGTCAAACTCAGCTTTACATTTGGAGAATGATAAAATCATCAATACAGTCAACGTCGATGGTAATGTTCTCAACAAGTCTATGTGCAGCCGTCAAAAGTATGCAAAAAGCAAATACTTAAAACCTCCTGTCCGCCCAGTTTGCCAATCTTGTTCCAAGTCATTTAGAAATAAATACATCCTTAACATTCATTTAACGCGTGCACATTCCACACGAAGGGAATTCGTCTGTACGTGTGGAAAAGCGTTCAAGTGCTTAAGTGATCTAAGGAGGCATAAAAGAATCACAAATTTGTGAGTATGCTCGTCAAACATTATGTACAATTTTTTACCATTTTTTTTAACTTGTCCGCATTATTGTACCGACGATATTCAAATTCAGGATTAGTTACTAATTTAAAATTTTATTGTATTGACATAGGAGGAAGCAAAAAGGTCTCAAATATAACATCCAGTGCTTACAACTACAAGATTTTGTTAGAAGGTAAAAGCTCAGCATGAAAAACTAACTATAAGCCTTAAAGTACATGCAAAATTTAAAAAAATCGCCTTTAGAAAAAGTGGCTATTTAAGTTGATACGAAGTTATTCAATAAATTCGAATAAATCAAAGCTTTGTTTTGCTGCCACAAATTCGTTTGCAAGTGGCTATGTCAATACCATAAATAAAAAATGTGTAATTTCAAATATTTGATTACAGAAATAAAAAACGTGGAGCATTGCTTAAATTTGAATGTCTAGTGGAACCTCCTGAAAATAATCGTCAACTGGTCGAACTACTCAAATCAGATTTGAACTTAGAGGCCCAAATCATCGGTAAATCTTTCGATGTGGATGTCAATGTTCTTAACAAGCCCACATGCAGCCGTCAGAAGTATGCAAAAAGCAAATATTTGACACCACCTGTTAGACCAGTTTGTGAAACGTGTTCAAAGTCCTTCAAGAACAAATACATCCTTAACAATCATTTAGTACGGACACATTCCACACAAAGGGAATTTTCTTGTAAGTGTGGAAAAACATACAAGTGTTTTGGGGATCTCAGGAGGCATAAAAAAATGGAAAATTTGTGAGTCTGCTCTAATTTATTATGTACTTACCTATTTTATTTACTTTACATATCCGCAAATTATATTTTGATGACATTTACATTTAGGAATTTAGGACTAATTATATGTTTTAATGTATTTGCATAGGAAGAAAGACAAAGGTCGCAAATATAGTATGCAATGCTTAGAGGGTTTTGTTGAAAGAAGAAAAAAATCAAAATGCAATAATTTAAACTTAGGCGATGCTCCGCTTACTACAAAATCTGTGGAATTACATGATGCGATTAAACTGGAAATGCATAAGTAGCATCATCAGCCCCAAACACCTAGGTCATATGATCTACAAGTACAATGCGATAAAAAGTGCCTCCAACTAAAAGTAAAGGATATTATTATTTGTCAATCTAAACATGTATTATCTAAACACTGTTGTACAGGCTGCGGCCAAATTGTCAAAATGAATAAATTATTATTTTTGGTATCATCACTATGTTACGAAAAATATCCCAATGGAAAAAAGTAGTTGAGTGGGGTAGTATATCGTGAAGAAATTAAATAGTCTAAAATAAAACCAAGCAATAGATTACCTACCTATACACTCAATAAAATCATATTTAGAACTCCAGGCACATTCTTAATTCTTTGGGTTATGATAGACATTGATAAAAAACTGAATGGGGTAGTTATTTGATAAATATGAAATTCCCATACAACACTACATAGTAAGTACACACTGGTCATTGACATTACCATTACCAATGACGACATCATTTATGGACGCTTCCTAAACTGTTAGTTTATTAGTTTATAGACAAGTCAAGAAAAAAAATGTAACAAGTAACATACAGGCAGTGCCGTAGACAACATTGAATGTACAGCTGACACTGCTCACTGTAAAACTGTATAATAATACTTATAGCGAGCGGCGTTTTCAAAATCCCAAAGAGATAATTTTTATATTTTGTAATTTTGTTTTGCTTAAATAAATATGCAGTAAAAATTCATAATTGCTTGTACATATTTAATTAATTACTTTTTACCACTGAGTGGTGACGCTTCACTGCAAAACTCGAATATCAACTTTTTTTATCTGTTAAAAGATATATCCATTACTTTTAAATTAAACCATAAAAGATAAAACAGTTTGAATGAACTTAGAAACAGCATAATTATTGTATTCTCGATTCAAATGTCACACATATCCATGTGGTTTGTGTGTAAAGGGTGTTCCGGCTATTTTATAACAGTAAGTGAT
Organism: Dicyrtomina minuta; assembly: GCA_949802685.1. Taxonomy (NCBI): domain Eukaryota; kingdom Metazoa; phylum Arthropoda; class Collembola; order Symphypleona; family Dicyrtomidae; genus Dicyrtomina; species Dicyrtomina minuta. The sequence goes on along the minus strand of OX461808.1, from coordinate 92,249,166 downwards.
TTTCTTGAACATAAAAGAGAGGAACATTTTGCGGAATTTCAAAAGACCAAGTGTATCGTATTTGCAGAGCAACCCCTGTACCCGGAACAAGAACAAAAGTAAGTATTTATTTAGTTGGAAATACATCACAGTTGACAGTTAACAGAAAACAGATATATTTTGAACAAACTGAAAACTTGTACAAAGTACATCATTATTGCCTTAATTACATGTCAAAATGTTATGAAAATTTTAATTTTGTTCATTCGTTTAAACTGTGTAGCTCTGATTTCAACCATGATGAAGTTGCTCTTGATTTTCTTGACTTAAAGTGTGATTTATTTACACATTGTACAAGTCCTACACATACCAACACTGAGATCAGTACTGGCAGTTCTGATTCTGTCAATTACCTGGATCTGGATAGAATCAAACTTGAAGTCGAACTTGACCACCATCCTCAACCACAATGCGAGCCATTCGTTCTTTTAAAACGATTGACCAAGAAAAAATTAGAAACTGCCCAAAAAATAAATCACAATGTCATTAGCAATGCACAGGTCTCTGAGGGGTCGTCACCTAACAACGAAATTGCTACGACCAAGTCTCGATGCAGACGCCGACCGTTTTCAAAAAGCAAATACTTGACACCTGCTGTCCGACCAGTTTGTCCCACTTGTTCCAAGTCATTTAAGAATAAATACGTCCTCGACATTCATTTAGCGCGTGCACATTCTACAGGACGGCAATTTGCGTGTAAGTGTGGAAAAACATACAAGTGCTTCGAAGATCTAAAGAACCATAAAATATATGAAAAGATGTGAGTATGCCTAAATATTATGTTCCAATTTTTAATCGTAGTTTGTATATTTTTTTAGCTGTCCGCATTACTAACTAAATGAAATTTAAATCCAGGGCTAATTCCTAGTATATATGTTTCTATTGTGTTTTAATAGGAGGAAGGAAAAGGGTCTCGAATATAGAATCCTGTGTTTGCAAGATTATGTTAAAAGGTAAAGCATGAGCCGGAAAAAGTTAGTTTTCTTAGTCCTGCTATGATATCGTTTGCAAGGAACTGTCTAAAAAACGTAAATATAAATGTCAAATGTGTACTTTTAAAATTTTTTTCACAGAAAGAAAAATCGTAGAGCAGTGAATAAATTAGAACCTGCTAAAAAAATCCGTAAGCTTGTCGGACCTTCACAACCAAATTTAAATTTAAAGGCCCAAATCAGTAATAATGTAAACGCCGATAATCTTAGCGATCCCAATACTTGCGTGAGTAAAAACAAACCCAAAATAACTATTTTGACACCTGCTGTTCGCCCAGTTTGTCAGACTTGTTTACAGTCCTTTAAGAATAAATACGTTCTCAACACACATTTATCTCGTGCACATTCCACAGGAGGGGAATTTTCTTGTAAGTGTGGAAAAGTATTCAAGTGCTTCGAAAATCTAAGGAACCATAAAATATGTCAAAAGTTGTGAGGAGCCTAAAATATTATTAAGCTATTTTTAATTTTCCACTTATCTGCATTAACGTTTAGATGAAATTCAAATCCAGGACTGTAATGACTAATATTTGTTTTATTGTATTGGCATAGGAGGAAAAATAAAGGTCTGACATACAGTATAAAGTGCTTGGAAGATTATGTTCAAAGGTAACTTTAGCTTAACTTTGCGCTGATTTTACTTAACTTAAATATTTCCTAAAAGCACATGTATGTTTTAATTTACATTGTTTTGTCACCAAGATTACGAACTAAACGAGCAGAACTGTTAGCAAAATTTTATTGACTTTCACAGAAAGAAGAAAAATGTAAAACACTACAATTCTCCGAGTTTGGAACGTTCAGCTGAAGATCTACCCGCCACTCCCTCAACAATAGAATGTCTATCAGATCCTATTGAAAATATTTCTAACAGTATCCCACCGTCAAATTTAGTTTCAAATTTAGAGTCGGATAAAACCATAAATAATTTTAACGTCCATATTGCTAACGATTCCAATAATTGCGTCAGTCAAAACAAATCAAAACACAAAATTGTGACACCTGCTGTTCGGCCAGTGTGTCACACTTGTTTACAGTCCTTCAAGAATAACTACGTCCTCAACAAACATATAGCTCGTGCACATTCCACGGGAAGGCCTTTTTCTTGTAAGTGTGGAAAAGCATTCAAGTGCTTCGAGGATCTAAGGAGCCATACACTAAATCAAAAATCGTAAGTAGACTAAAATATTATGTTCCTATTTGTAATTGTTTCAATATCCGCAACTATATTTGGGTTTAATTCAAAATGAAGGACTGATTACTAATATTTCTTTTTTAATCTATTGTCATAGGAGAAAGGACAAAGGTCTCAAATATAGTGTTCAATGCGTAGAAGATTATGTCGAAAGGTAAGCTTAACCTGAAACCTACTATACACCGTGGCGTACTGCGCATGAAGTAACCGAAAATTTGTAGACCTATTGACCCTACACGTGACGTCATTTATCGATAAACGTTTGGCATTTGTTTTGTAAAAACTGTAACATTTTTTGAAAATTTCGTAAAAATTTGTTTTATTGATCAGAAGCTTAAAATAAAATACCCATTTTTCTAATTAATCAGAGCCTAATAAAAACTATTGACAAAGTGCATATGACGCAGTCCTAAAAGAATATGATACAATTTTCAAATTAGAGTAATGCTGCACGTTAATTATTATTTAATTTTTAATTGTAATTTATTTACATTCTTTGTGGCATTTAATTATTTATGTGATTCCGTACATGATCCTTAAGTATCACTATACCCCAAAAATTAAGGCGCAGTTTTGGAGTCTGCAGTAAAATCCTGTTAAGCGAGTAGCTCGATGTATTTTAAGTTTACTAGTTAGAGCACTATAGACAATCATGATAAGTCAGAGTGAGAAGAAGATTTTAAATGTCGATTTAAATTATTCCCAAATTGAAACGTTTTGCTACAATTTTGATAAAAGGATTGAAAAAGTGTAGCTTTTGAATGAACGGCTTTATGTTTCCAACGAGAAAAACTAGAGTTAAAGAGTTTTCCGCAGTCAACTTCCGAACATTTGCATAATATTTTGTCAGAATGTGTGTTTTGAAAGAAGCGAGATGGCGTTTAAGATGACGTTTCATTTTAAATGTTTTTTTACAATCCGCTGTGGGACATTTTAATGGTCGAAGGTTAGAGTGACTTATCATATGAAAACGAAGACTGTCCCTTGTTTTAAATGCTTTGGGGCAGCTGCCATTAGGGCACTTAAATGACACTTTTTCCGCGTGCGTAAGTTGGTGGTTCCGAAGGTGACTTTTTAGTTTGAAGCTTTTTTCACAGTTAATTTGTAGGCATTTGAATGGTCGTCGCTCACTGTGCACTGCCCTCATATGTTTTCGAACATAGTACGTTTTGAAAGTTTTTGAACAGTGTGGTATTAGACATTTAAAAGGTCTTTCATTCTTGTTAACGTGTGAGATTGCGTGACGCTTTAGTTCATATTCATACAGAAATGCTTTCGTGCAATGTTTACATTGTTTAGATTTTTTTAATTCTTTAATTCCTTGCGTAGATACATGGCGTCTTGAAATATGACTCAATAAACAGCGTCTGGTTAAACTTCCTATTGCATGGGGCACAGAAGCGACGACGATTTTTATGCGATAAAACACAAGCTTTTACATGGGTGTTGAGTTCCAAGTCAGATTTAAATTTGTGAAGGCATAATTGGCATTGAAAACTGCTGCTGGCGCTGGCGTTTTCAGGAGCAGAATAATTTTGTATTTCCTGAGATGTTAATCGTCTGACGAGTACGAAGGGGTTCTCTGGACTCTCAATAATGTTTTGTGTTGGGCCGAAATCTGAACTTAATTCACTGGCATTCAGATTTGATGCGGCATTATTTGCAATTTCAAAATCTGGATTAGGTTGTAAATTGAGAAATTCCTTGTTAGCGCAATAACTGTCATTTACAGTTGGATTCTTGTGTGAAATGTAGACTGTGGTGTTCTCTGCAGGTTTAAGATCAAAGTTTGAATTTGTTGGAGTTAAATTTTCAGACGAAATAAAATCCCCTAAGCCTCCTACACAGTCCTGGTCAATACTTTGATTTTCGGTTTTAATTAAACTCACTTTTTGAATTGAGTCACGTGGAAATTCTAGACTGCACGGATCAAATTTACTTTCATTTTCATTTTTTACTTTTTCGGAATTATTGCTCTCACATGTGAGTTTGAATTCTTCTCTCCTCAAAAACGATGTACTTCGTATTTTGAATTTCATCAAAATGATTTAGTATTTTGTGTTCCAGAAAATGTTCTAATTTTTGGAATGATTCTCTGCACGTCGTACATGCAAACCAAACGGAGAACATTTTTAAGTACTAAATTCGTTCCACTACCTATATGGAATGGTGGGAATATTTGAGTAGTAAAGCTGTGTACACAAATTGAAAAAGTTGACTCTTGAAAGATGCTTTAAAGGAAACTAGCAAAACACTGAAACTACACAAAAGAAATAGAAGCTAAAAAAATAGCATTAAATTTTAATATCTTGGTGCGTTACTATGACTACGATGCATAACACCTATTGCATTCATCACACAGCAGCAATTTAAAAAGTACATAGTAAAGAAAATTGGGGTGAGCAAAAATCAATAAGGGATCGTCCATATGTTACACGGTGTATTCTGGCCGTCCGCCAGAACACAGGAAATAGATTAGACAACTTTGTCTAAGAATAAGAGTAGAAATTAGGTGTCCGTGTGCAGTTCTAGGGTTACTTTGACTCACGTGGGGCCAAGGGCCGTGTGCAAAAGTTAAAAGTAATGTTGGAACTATCATGGAATTTAGATAGAAATAGAGAGGAGCATGTGAAGTCGTCGAGTTCACTCCGCACACATGGCTTATCTCAACGGACTTAGCGGGGAAATAAACGCAAGAAAGAGATGGAGACTTTGGTGGGAACATTAAGTTGTTTCTATACTTGGTCTCTGTGCCTTTCGGCACCTATGTTAATTCAAACTTATTATAGATTATAGGAAGAGGAAGAGGGAGGATTTATGGGAAGCACCAAGCAGCTCCTTATTTGGAGATGCTTGGGCCCAGATATTTTCCGTCTTCCGATTCAAAGATAGATTTACATGTGTGAAATAGCAAGTAGGAAAATAAACGAAGAATCACGAAGACAGAATGAAGATCCGAAGACCAGCAAAGTGTAGGTTATTTAAAGAGCTAAGAACCAAGGCAAGGGGATCAGTCGTGGAGTTTCACTTGACGCCTGATAACCTCTCCCTTTACTTTGTCACTTAATTATTCTGAATCCTAGTTTTGAATTACTTATCTTGAGAGAAATTGTATACCATCTTAAATTCCCCCTTGATTAAAAGTATTATTCTATTCTTCAATTATTCCGGAGTTGAGTCGACACTCTTGCCTTATTACTTATCCATTTACAAAGTACAGCACTTTTCATTTAACACGTAAATCCCTATCCCCGTGACCATTTTTCCTTTAACACATAAATCCCTATCCCCGTGACCATTTTTCCTTTAACACATAAATCCCTATCCCCGTGACCATTTTTCCTTTAACACATAAATCCCTATCCCCGTGACCATTTTTCCTTTAACACATAAATCCCTATCCCCGTGACCATTTTTCATTTAACACGTAAATCCCTATCCCCGTGACCATTTTTCCTTTAACACGTAAATCCCTATCCCCGTGACCATTTTTCATTTAACACGTAAATCCCTATCCCCGTGACCATTTTTCATTTAACACGTAAATCCCTATCCCCGTGACCACTTTTCATTTAACACGTAAATCCTCATCCCTGTGACCATTTTCCGAGAACACTGAGAAACCAACACTCAAGACATCTTCACTGAAGTACGATTGGGGTCTAGTTGGCTATTACGAACGACTCGGAGCTAGTCCGCTGAGACTTGAGGAAGCGGATAGGACGAGTTTGCGATCAAGGCTACTTTGGATATTTGAAGACGAGAACACTGAAGGTTGCGAGCGACGAAGCGATAAGGACCAGTAATCTGAGCTGATCTCTACTCATCCTTCTTGGGAATCTTGGACTGGTTGAATTAGCTCCCCTTTTGCAGTTAACATGTAAGAATCTATTTTAGTCATATTGACTGACTCTCCTCAACCAGAGAACGGTAACTTGCCATACGCAGTAACTATTATTCCATACTATGATTAGACTTCCACTGCTCTGATTATTATTTCCTCTGCGTTGTAAACTCTGCCAATTGAATTATAATTACCTCCACTGTTTTTCCTACTCTTCCCCCGAGTGAGGAAAAAGGGATGCGTAAAATGTAGCATATGACGTGGTGTACGTTCGTAAACACGTAGAATCTACGTTCCCATTTCTGATTTTGTATTTTTTGTAATTAAACTTCATATTTTTGAAGAGTTGAGAAATTTTTTTTTAATTTTTGATTTACAAGTAACAATTTTTTTGAGAATGTTATACTTAACGCTCAGTTTGAAAGTATGAATAATATTTGCTATGCTTTGGTAGTACCGTATAAAGTTACAAGTTTCTTTTTCGAGTTAAGTGCTCTTACCTGCTACTTCATGTCTAGAAATGTGACCCTTGTCTCGTCGTTTTGTTTGTCTTTCCCATATTTGTCAGACTTTTGTGTGTACTCACCTGGTGAGAGTGAACCTTTTTCTGAAAGACGATTTTACCTTTACCTTGCCATATTAAAACTAGGGAAGTCGCGATACCTAGAGAAAGTATGTATATATTCTTCTTTTACATTTCTACAGCATCAATTTGCAAGTCAGGAATTGCTCATTATCTTTGAAATTGATTTACGAGTAATTATTTGAATAGGTATAGGGAGAGAACTCGAACGAAAATAAACATTTCATTCCAATAACGATATGTAAAATGAATAATATAATTAGAAAATCATTAGCAACTTAAATATTACGGATATGTAGAAAAGACAATTTCCAATTTGTGTTTCCTGTCGCGAAATCAACATTTAAGATATAGAATTCCAAATTATCTCAGTTCGTATAGGAAAATTCTGACGTGTCCATTGAGATTTTCTAAAAATTGGGGTAATTAGATAGTAAAATGTTATAGTGAATAACTACAACATAGATAAGCCTGATACGTTATAGATAGGTAAAATATACTTGCGGTTCGGTATTTCATCACCGAATTTTTATGTTTCAGTTCACATTGTTCACTTGAATTACAAAATAACGATTCAGAGATTTCAAAGAAATACGGTAGAACTTTTTATATGTGAGACAAAATATAGACAAAAATTTGTGGTATCGAACCCACTTCATAAAATTCCATGAGTAAATTTTACCTTATAGGTATAGATAGAGTATTTAATGAGAACAACGAGGCTTTTCTATTATTGATGACTTCGTCAAGTGAGAATTTATTTTCATGAGACAATATTTTTTTCCTTGAAAGGATTATGTGTAAAATTTGGACGATAATATTTTGCGGACAACCGTAGAAACAGTCCTGGCTGATTGGGTTTATTTACTTAATCGGGTATGCCTACTGATGGACGTAGAATTATTAAAATGTTATGCATTATTCTGAAATGTGAGGGCTATATTGTCGAGTCCGTCATGTTTTGTTTCATTGAAGTAATGACAGTTCAATGATGCTGTGATATTAGTTGTTTGTTCATGTATGTTTCTTTGTGCCTCGAAAAATGTATCCGATGAGGGCTATCAACAGTTTTAAAACAGGTAGCATCTAGGTACAACTTACCTGGTGGTAATAAATAAACTTGAGGGAGATTCACATCTACCTGATAGTTTTGCACACGTCGACGTGTAAAATTTTATTTGATTACAGTTGCTACATACGCAATTGAGTTACTGGACAATTCAGAATTAGATTTGGTTTGTAAAAAGAATTATCAAATAACGTTTACAGCAAATAGAAATTTTGAGGACTGAGTTCCAAAAAAGTGACAAAAAATGAAGTGGTTTAGTTAGGTCCACTATGATATAAGTAGGGTACAGCGACTGGTACCTGGAAACATAAATTGGAAACATTTTGTTTTAATTGTAAACCATCACCCGTAGGGGTGTGAATACATATTGAAGTCTTATTTTTGTTGACTATTGAGGATTTATGTAAGAACGAGCTCAGTAGGAATAAGTAGGAAACGCATAAGTAGTTTAATAAGTAACATAACTAAAATAGACAAAAAATGTGGTGTCTGTACACAATAAGTACAATAGTTCATATTGTTTGGTCGATAGAGATTCATGGAACATGGTAAAAGCGACACGTAAAGACACACCACTACCACCTGAGAAATCCAAACCATATGATCGTCGTAAAACCATTAAGCCCACGGTAGTAATTAAACCGAAAAGCGTCCAATACAACTTGAGGAGAACTACAGCACGTAGTGCTCGAAATATAGACACGGCCAAACCTGTGAATTCGACATCCGCTCCTCCTCCTGTATCTCCTATTCGTAATATAGATACTAATTCTCTTCATCGTCAACCATCGGCCCCTCACCTTTCCAACTTTTTCCCTTCTAATCATTCGACTCCAGTTCCACACGCGGCTGCCCGTGAATTACTTAACATTATGAGGCGCAACGATGTTTCGAGTGATAATCTCATAGATCATCCATTACCTAATGAACAAGAGCATCAAGATGGTCGTAGGCAAGCACACCAGGCTAGGGATTCTCAACATACGCTCATTAGGCATAATCAGAACTTGACCAGAGCGGTCTTGAATGGTCAGGCCGAGCAGCAACGCATGATTGCAAATCTAGAAGCACGAAATGCACAGCATGACGAATTCATGGCTAGATTAGTAGATTTAAACCTTCAACCTGGGGCAGTTAATAAAGTTAATGTAACACCAAAGAGATTTTCAGGCGATGACAAGTCTGATGTTAGACAGTATTTAAAATCATACAATCGTGTCGCCACATGTAACGGTTGGAATGATGCATTACGGTTGAGGCAATTTCCAGCTTATTTAGAAGGCGAGGCAGAAAAATGGTGGGATGTTGTCACAACTGAAAGACAACAACGTAATAGAGATCCGATGACTTGGGAGGAAGTACAAGTAGAAATTGTACATCGATTTGGTCGCCAGGCACCAATTGATTATGTTCGAGCATATATTAACTTGAAAATGGAAGAAACTGATACGTGTGTAGGGTTCTTTTTTAAAATGTTAGAACTCATGAATCTTGCTGATCCATTAATGTCAAATGTAGACAAGATAAATAATGTCATAAAAAATTGTGTAGACGAGGTACAAGCTAAGTTGGCATTGGTTCAAACCGACGATTTGAATGTTTTTCAAACACTCTTGACGAAATGCGATGCATATAGACGTGAACGAAAGCCTAAAACTGAACAGAGTTATGTATTTACATTGGGGACACCACATACTCGGGATTTACAGGCAGAACGCCAGAGTAACTATAATAAGAAACATGCCTATGCCCAGGCATTTTCTGGCAAGAAGCCCAACTTTAGCCCGTCAGCTCCAAGTAAATCAGATACACAGGCAGGTTTTCGAGGGAGTCAAAAACAAACACAAAGAGCTGATTCATTTTTTACTCATCCTAAAAATAAGAATAATTCTCAGTCGCAGGGAATACGTGATGAAAAACAGCCATTTACTGGTACATGTTTTCGGTGTGGAAAAACAGGGCATAAATCTGCCCAATGTATCGTGAATCTTGACAGGAAGCCAATTATATGTTATAATTGTGGGGCTCCAGGACATGTGTCTCCGGATTGCCCATTACCAAAAAATCCAAATGCTAACTTTGCTCCTTCTTTAAACTCCCAACGGCGGGGCCCAAAATAGATTTGGATTCCTCCGCCCGGAAATTTTTTACCAAACCCAATTCTCCCCCTCCTTGTAAACATAAAGCTCCAGTAGTAGACACGAGCCAGAGTGTTCATCTTACTGATGACATAGAGATACCCACATATAGTCTTAATTCTATTTCAGATAGGTGTTGTTTAATTTATGCATCTGCTACCTTGTTTGGAAAGAAAGCAGAATTGCTAGTTGACTGCGGAGCCTGTGTAAATCTTATTGATAAAAAATTAATACCTGATGATGTGGTATTATCCTCATCTCAGATACATTTAAAAGGGATAGGAAAAGATCCGTTACGGACTCTTGGACAGATCAAAATTAAAATTAAATTGTCTCAAGACGTCATAATTGAAGAAGACTTTCATGTTGCTTCAAATTTACCTTTTTCTGGTCTTTTAGGAAATGACTTTCTTATGAATCATGTAAAAGCGTTAGATTTTGATACTCCATCAATAGCAATGAAGGATGGAAAAATCGTACGTTGTATAGTACGTAATAAATCACGAGTTTTTTCTATATATAATGAACGTCACAATCGTGATAAAGCCATAGTCAGTGTATGTGACACGGTTGTTGTTCCGTCTTTTCCACAGACAATTCAGGTGAAAGTAAATATCAAACCTAGTTGTAATTTATCGCATCGATCCAATGAACATATGTTTTATTTAACTTCCCCAAACGCTCTGATGCCTTTTTCAAAAATATTGGCGACGGATCAAACAATAATTACAGATAATACACTGGAAACCACTATTACCTTGTTGAATAGTGACAATTCTTTCGTTATTCAAAAGAATGATGTTCTTTTTCATGCGGAGTATCTTGCTCCTCGTCAAATTTTTTCGTTTCTTCCAATTTATCCAGTAGAAATAGAAAAGTCACGTCCTGATATTATTAAGACAATCAATACAGATCTGACACATGAGCAACAGGCAGTTTTGCAGAAAATAGTAATGAATTATGAATCAACATTTCATAAAGAAGGAGATCCTGTTACAAGGTCTACTTTACAGGCGGACCGTATTAGACTCAAACCTGGTGCTCGACCAGTATATGCTAGACCATATAGATACTCCCCGATTGAGACAGAATTTTTAATTGAACAAATTGTAGAACTCGAAAAAGCTGGTGTTATTAAACCATCTACTTCTTCGTACTCATCCAATATGATTATTGTTAAGCAGGGACATAGGTCTAAGTTAAATCCTAACCAAGATATAAAGAAATCTTTTCGATTATGTGCCGATCTAAGGAAAGTTAATGAAGAAGTTGAGGATGATAAACACCCAGTACCAAATATTGATGGTCTGTTTGATCAATTGAGAGGGAAATTATATTATGCAATTCTTGATGGCAAGAAGGGATATTGGCAAATTTCAATGCATCCTGATGATACGTATATATTAGCATTTACATGTCCTGCTGGTTTATTCGAATTTGTAGTTTTACCATTTGGATTGAAAACAGCCCCCGCCATATATCAAAGATTGATGCATTCAGTATTAAAAGAACTTTTGTTCATAGCGTGCCTTGTATATATTGATGATATAATTGTTTTCGGTAGCACCTTTGAGGAATTTGCTGAGAACCTTCGCAAAGTTTTGGAAAGATTAGCTAGTGTGAAGTTACTGCTAAATACAGCAAAATGTCAAATAGGAGAACGTCGAGTACTTATTCTTGGTCATTATGTTTCAGTCAACGGTATTGAAATAGACAAAGCTAAGATTGAAATTTTGACGCAATTAAAACCGCCAACAACTGTCAAGAGCTTGCAGTCGTTTTTAGGATTGGCTAATTATTTTCGACGATATGTTTCTCAATTTTCTAAAATTGCGCATCCATTATATATGTTGCTTGAGAAAAAAGTTAAATTTATTTGGGCAGAACCTCAACAAGTTGCGTTTGACAAACTGAAACATGCTTTATGTCATGCTCCAGTGCTTCGGCACTTTGATCCTAAATGTCCCATTTTAATTCATACCGATGCATCCGATTTTGCCGCAGGCGCTGTTTTAATTCAAGTTGAGGATAAAAAGGAGCGACCAGTAGCATATACATCTCGCTCATTTTCTAAAACTGAACGTAATTATAGTGCATATGAAAGAGAATTTCTGGCAGTTCTACATGCTATTGATAAATTTCGACCATATATATATGCATTACCGTTTAAAATTATAACCGATAGTTCCGCTTTACTGAGCCTCAAAAATAATACACAAATGCATACAGGGAAGCTGTACCGTTGGTCCTTACGTCTAACTGATCATAATTACACTATTGAGCATAGATCCGGGAAAAAGCACTTCACCGCGGATTGTTTGAGTAGATTAGAAAATCTCAAAGAATTGCCTCGTGGTGACACAGGTGAAAGTGCAGTTGATTACGAAAACCCAATACATTTTCCTACATATTTCTTATGTCAGACTGACTTGATTATTTTACAACTTGAAGATCCTTTTTGTGGTCCTAGAATGAAATTATTGGAAGAAAATAAACCGTGTAAAGGGTTTGTTTTGCGGGACTCGTTATTATATAAAATTTCTGGAAATAATGAGCGCCTAGCGGTTCCTTTGTCTTTTCGAGATGAAGTAATTCGCGAAAATCATGACACAGCGTTAGCTGCGCATCGTGCGTTTCATACTACGTACTTTAGAATTAAAGATAAATTCTTTTGGCCACATATGTCTAAATCTATTATCCGCTACATACGCTCGTGTGAGGTATGTATGGCAAGTAAAAGACCATACCGCAGAATGCAAGGTCCATTACAACCAATTACCCCTCCATTATTTCCTCATCATACAATTGCAATTGATTTCTGTGGTCCTTTTCCTATCACAGCCAAAGGGAATCAGCACATACTCGTGAGTATTTGCTCATTTTCGAAGTTTGTTGTTATGAAGGCAACAAAAGATCAGACTGCTAGCACTACAGCTGAGTTTTTGCTGGAATTAGTGTCTACATTTGGACTTTTTTATTATCTCCAGTCTGATCGTGGTGCAAATTTTACCTCTAATTTAGTTCGAACCTTTTTGCAACGTATGGGTATTAGATATGCGAATACGACCGCATATCACCCCCAGGCAAATGGACAGTGCGAAATAGAAAATCGTACTATTAAATCTGCACTTCGTGCATTACTTGATAATCATGAACAGCCCCAATGGGATTTATATTTGCCACAAATAATGTTCAGCATAAATACAGCCGTCCAGGAATCAACACAATTGACTCCGTTTGAAATTGTGTATGCTAGAAAAGCTATTCAACCCTTTGAGATTATGATGCCTGTTCATGAAGAACAATTAAAAAAAGATAGAAAAAAAGAGGCACAACATATATATACTTTAGCAAGGAAAGCATTATTGCATGCGCAGGCACGATGGAAATTGCGTGAAAACAAAAAACGTGCCGCAAATTCATATGATATAGGAGATTTATGCATGATAAATAGAGTGGCTACTCCACCTGGTCTTAAACCATCTATTACCAAAAAATTTCATGGTCCATATGAAGTTAGATTGAAAAAATCCGACCTTAATTACGAAGTAGCACATTTAGAGTCCGGACAGGTCATGATAGTGCATATTGAAAAAATGAAACCATATTTTGAACGTTTAGATGAATCAATTCCTATTGATCTTCATATTTCTCGTATAGAATGGTTAATCCGTGTATATAATGGAGTTAAACATTTCCATGATAATAATTTTTGGCATAAAGTTTTAACTTGGATAATAATACGTGAAGACGTACCCACTGTTGATTTTGACAAGATGATAAAATTTCAAAATGCAAAATATCAATTACAATTATATTTCACCCCCAACATTCAGATGGAGCAGATATTTTTGAATATATTACGTCCCCAGATAAGTAAGCACATTCTATTTACAAACTCCATGGCGAACGTCATACCTCCAGAACAAATTCACATACATAATAAAATTTTTACCTTGAATACCTTACATAATAAACTCCAACACTATCCTGATACATTGACTACGTATGTTTATTCAGACGATGAGATGTCCAGAATTATTACGATTTACCAAATCCCTTTATCAAGGTCTAATGAAAACTGGTGTAATATTTTTAAACTTTTGTATCAAACGACAGAACAGTATAAATTACATTTTTTTCTACCCAATGATTATGAATTTATTTGGACTTTTCTTTTGACGATTCATTTTCTGTGTTATGTTGCTAAAACTAGTAATTTTGAGAAGCCTTGTCGCATTCTAGTAAGGGAATGTAGTCATGCCTTTCCTACAAAATATTCAAATGTTGAAGTAATTCAAACAAGTCTTACGCTTGTCATACAATTTTTTCGTCCTATATTAAATATGATTGAGGGAGTTACAATTCGCCCTATGTCAAAATCTCCATCCTCTGAATCAATACCAAATACAGTCACTCCTGTACCAATGTCCATGTCAAGTGGTGAATCACAGTCCTCTGTATCTGTCCGCAAGAATATTAGTAAAAATCCTACTATTATTGTAACCCCACCTCCTGACAGTCCCACATCTGTCGCTCCTGTTTCAGTTTCACCTGTAACAACGCGTAGTGGTAGAAAGATTCGTACTCCTGATCGATTACAAGTTTCTTAAATATAGTTATTGATTCTTATAGGTATCTCATAATCTTAATGATTTTGGCCCTCATTTCTGTTGGAGGAACTACTCCAATTCCATTACTTTCTCTCCCTCCTGTTTCTCCTCAAATCCTTCCATTTGTGGAATGCCACGAACGACTTAATGAATTATCATGGGATACAACACCTGTTACTACGACACCTTTCAACGGAACATTATCCTCTTACGACGCACCAGCTCTTTTAGAATACCAGTGGCCAGATGTCAACTGGGTAGTTACGTTTCCAGCGGTAGCTTGTAAAGCTACATTCACAATCTTCGGCGTATCCCCCGCACCTAATGGAACAGTGATAAAAGAAAGCTCAAATGGTCCTGAATTAGTCCAAGCTGATGCCTGTCACACCATGTACGATACTAAAATATCACCTGAAGGCGATCCATTGACTTTTGCTTCCGATTACTATGAAACGTCAGTGACAGTCCCACAAATGAACCCGTATCCCTCCCGATTTACTGTTTCATTTACGAATTATCGTGTTGCTCCTATTACAATTGAAGTACATCGAAATAGCAGCCAAATTCTTCACGGTGGACGAGTATTAAATTGCGGATACGCAGATGGTATCTGTCAAGTTGGTTTTGCTACCTTTGTATGGAATACCACAGAAGTAATTTCCGCCGTGCGAAATCTTCATACTCCAGATAATTGCATCGTGAAAGGAAGGACCATGAAATGTCCAACATTGTCTAAAGTATTACATACCGACGTTCCTCAATCCACCTTATCAATTATTTTCACGACATCGGAGCCCTATATTTCTCGACCCGCCGACAGTAATCTCAATTCACGATTGACTCGATTTCAATATTACCTTCGCAAAGCTTATATGTCCCAATCTGTAATTCCTGATATCCCTGAAACCTTCCAAGCCGACAATATTGATGGAAATTTGAGCATAATGAAATGCCACCAGATTTATAATTATTCGCTTTTACCATTTAATCTTTGCTACAAGTCACATACAATTATTTACCAGTATCAAAATAATCAGATTATTAGTTTGGTAGACACATTTAAGCGGCGTATTAACTCCTCACCAATTGCCCGTAATTGCTCGCATGTTTATAATGCCCCTTCACCTGGTAATTATGTGTTTGATAGATTGGGTATTGTAGTGCCAAATGATTTTGTTCAGCACTAGATAATTAGTAATTAATTGTTTTTTTTCATTTTCAGGAATAGGCTTCTCCATAGAAACGTGTTTTTTCTTGCTTGTTTGTGCTTATTTCAAACCCGACCTTCCTTTGCTAAGGATAAGACAAAGCATGTCTACCAAACCCAGTGGTCCCAAGTCTTACCTTTTCCGATGCCTCTTTTTCAATCGGATCCGTTAAAACATTGTACCCCGTTCCTTAAACATATGACTTTTCGGACATATTCCGCATTGATTAACCCATCTGACCCATCACGATCACGTATGACTTTGTCATATAATTTACAAAATGTCAAAATAGTTGACCAAGGTTGGGAGTGTATTTTTGGACATTTCAATTATACATTTACTGTACAACCACATTTTGTTTCTGACTTTATTAGCAAGCAGACATGCGAGAGAATGATAGCTACACAAAAAACTCCTGATGGAAAAGATTTATGGCGTATTCGAATATACCCTCATGCAGCATTTCACGAAACCCCCTTGCGTTATGCTTATACGAGTAATGGTAAAAAGACATTTTTAAGTACACTATATGCCTTACGCCAACGTAATATTTTAGGGAACTCGTCCCATATTATAATTCCCTCTATACATCCTACGCGCGCATACCCCAACACGGGACGACTACATACAAAAACAGGCGTTTTCTTTTGGCAAAATAATAATATTCGATCATGTTTTTCTCGTTCTGTTGAACCGATTACTTGTCATTTTTCAAAACAATTAGCTACTTGCCCTCAATTGCAAATGTTAGACTTAGTCCGACATGAGAATCAATCGTGTTCAGCCTTATATGTATACCCTGATGAGCTTCAGAATACTGAGTCACTCGATAATTATTACAGACCTTATACTATTTATAAAAATTTTACTCCAGGATATATCTACAATCCTGATCATCATGTGCTTTTGACAAAATTAGAAAAAAAGGAGAGCATTCCTCTTCCTATCAACCGACCTAGACGTTCAACTTTTGACCCATATTTTCAAACAAAGAGGAATCATCGTTCTAAACGCGATACTTCATTAGATAGAATCACGTTTTTATATTATATCCATAAATATGAACCTCACTTGCGTCTCCATAAACCGGATGCCATTTCTTCATATTTGACTTTAAAATCAAATCATGATATCTTGGACTTACGTTTGCCTTTATTAAAAAACTTTTTGCCTGAACCAGATCAGTTGCCTACTTCAAATTTTCAGATTGCTATCAAAAATAAAATGGCCAATATTAAAAAATGTTTCAACATTTATGAATATAGTATAATTCCAAACATGAATTGCGGAATTGACACACCTATAATATTTCGTCATAATAATGTCATGTACCTTGGGTTACTACTAAATAAAGCTTCTTCTAACCAGTTCCCTAATAATTCACTATGTCATCAAATACGTAGTAAAAAAGACCTGCTTGCTCAAACATTGATGCATGAGAATAATATCTTTCATTTCTCACTATAAGTATAAATACTTCCTCTATAGTTACGTATGCATGATTCCTATATTCAGTTAATTCTTTCTATTATAGAACATAATGTCTCTCTACATCATTTTCGCTTTGGCTTTACTAAAATGCTGTGCGGGAGAACTACCTACCACATCGTATTGG
This sequence comes from Dicyrtomina minuta, assembly GCA_949802685.1. Classification (NCBI taxonomy): domain Eukaryota; kingdom Metazoa; phylum Arthropoda; class Collembola; order Symphypleona; family Dicyrtomidae; genus Dicyrtomina; species Dicyrtomina minuta. The sequence goes on along the minus strand of OX461808.1, from coordinate 92,231,870 downwards.
ATTACCACTGACGAAGCGGACTTTATGGATGCAGATCAAGTAACCGGAGAACCAACACCAGCTTCTTTTCAAAACTACCCTTTGACAAGACAGCTGCAACCTCTTAGTTTGTGCCGTACTGTTTTAAATAACATGTCTTTTTCTTCTGAAGTTGATCCGAGTAAAGGAACAAACAACCCTTTTTTTTGGTTTGATAATATTCCTTGGGAATTTACTGTTCCCGCTTCTGAATGTATTGGTCGTGAAACCACTTTGGTCTTACCAAATCGGGTTGGTCAAGCGACGAATATGCGCTTTATTCACCGTCTTTTTGCAGTCTCTGCCAAAGTATGTGATATAATGTCCAGGACAAAAAGGTCACCCCTTGGTACTCGCTTACACCCTTCAGGCACTTTTTATTATTCCACGAATACAAAATTCCGACACGCAAAACATGGCGATCGAATCTCAAATTTTTTCATGTTACAAACATCCATAACTGTTAATAAGATGCAAGATGTGGTATCTTCAAAAATAAGTGATATATTCACAAATTGCACTTTACTATCAGGTCAGTGTCGCACTCAGCATTTAGGCATAGTTATCTGGGATACTGCTAAATTAAATCAATGTAAGAATTTATTATCAGCCCCAATTCGATGCCAATCTTTTGGTAAAACTCTAGCATGTCCTGAATTAGACCTGGTAACTGCTACGGATCCCGTAAATACGTGCCAATTAAAATTTCCATCTGAACCTATTGAACAGAATTTAGATGGTCAGTTTGGTGATTCATTATCATTTGATCATGAGGACGTATTTCAACATTGGTTGAATACTGATAACTCCGGTCACTCTCGTCGACGTCGATCAGTAGAATATACATCCATACCTTCTATTCAATTATCACCGACCACCTATTTTTTCCGACGGACAAACACAGTAATACCAGAATACTTACCTTCTCGTACTTTTAATTATCGAGCCAAGCGCACTAATAGTACTATTGCTTTGCAAAAATGTGAGATAGTTCATGATTATGAAATCTTACATCGTCCAACATGCCACAATGAATCCCCAGTTATTTTTTCTTTTTTGCGCCAAAATCATATCGGATATGTTGATATTCATAATCAACAGATCTTACGATCTCACCCCATTTCAAATTGCACTTTGTAGACATGCAGTAACTTTAGTCAACTTTTTTTCCTTTTCTTTCATGTCAAGTCACTATGTGAAGTAATTACACAACAATGTGTGTTTCTGTATTGATTTCTATAAGAATCGTCCCATTTTTATTGCAGGAGGACGTATATTATCTTCTGTCTAGCTTTTTCTCTTCAGTCAGTGTTTTCTGCAGCACCACCTAATGCGACTGCAGCTCCACAAATTGAATCGAGTGATGAACAGAATCCAGAAGTTTATTCATATTTTGCAAGTTTAGATAAGAAACCTGTCCCATTATTTAAATGTGCAGGTATGCGCGAAGGCTTGAAGTTTCGTGTCCCGCGAAATCTCAATTGTCCGTTATTAGATAATAATGCAGATTCAAAAGCAGTTCGTGTCTCTTTGTGGTTTGACGACGTGTCAAAACAACAGGTCAAGGGATACGAATGTTTTGCAATTCGAACCGTCGCCACTAAACGCTGGGGATTTTTTGGCGACTATCAGGATATTATAAAAGATTCAAAATTTCCTCTTACTTTACAACAATGCAAAGATATGGTTCGCACGAGTAATGCACCTTCGGGCGCAGCTACTACACGCATCGCTGGAGAACTTCATGGCACCAAAAATACAATCACAATCGAATGGTCATATGCTTCGACTGCAAAGCAAGAAATTGTTAATTATTTTTACGTTTCCGTAGCTATTGTTATTAATAATGATGATTCAATTCAGGCTAGTACTACACTCACTGAACATTGTGATTACCGATTGGGTAAATGTTCCACCGATAGAGGTCAACTTTTTGGGTCGGCAAAATTTGTAAATGAGTGTAAATTGAAAGAGTATGTAGATACTACTTGTATACTTACTGGCGAGCGCTTGTCTTGTCCAGAAGTTGAGATAGCGGTGAGTAAAATATCAACACGTAGACGATGTGGTGTCACGGTTGGCTCATCACCTCAGGGTATTTATATTTCTCAGCAGACACCTATGGATTTAGATAGTACTATTGTCACAACGGAGGAATTAAGAACACTAGCTACGAAACATTTGAAACGTGATAGACGCAGTAGTTACTACACAAGTGAGTCTATCTTTACCGCTGCCACTGGTGAGCCCGATGAACCTTCGATTCCATCGAATGCTCAATCAAATAGTCGTTTTCAGTTTTTATATCAAATAATAGAACAGAATGTTTCATCGAATATTCAACTTCTTCATATGGAAGTGTGTCGTGCAAATCAGAGACAACTCACCATGTTAAGATATTTAGCAGAGTCAGGATCACCTTCACTTTTAATTCGCACCTTATTTGGTCAACAATTTTATAGTGCGCGATTAGCTGGTGACGTTATTACAGTCTTTGAATGTGAGAAAGTTGAACACTATATGTTTTTGCAACGCGACGCGTGTATTTTAGAAGCCCCAGTGATGTATGTACAACAACATGACAAACGCATCGGATTTCTTAGTCCTTTGTCACATGAAATTAATGACCGTCCTACCAATATCTCATGTAATGAAATGACACCTTTTTACTTCGATACTGGAAAGTCAGTTTTATTATTGTCCAACCGTACGATATTAATTGATCTACCTTCCTTACCAGCTCCTGGTAGCGGACTTCATAATATCACAAAATTACCCCAATTAAGTTTTAGTTCCCCAGGTGCTTACACAGTAGATGAAATTTCTGGTTCCGATTCATTAATGTCTTTAATCAGAGGTATTCAGGCCCGATTTTCAATTGAAGATGCTATCAAAGCTCAAAGTCAAGGAAAATCTCAGAGTCCTCACATGATTAAAGTCATTTCAGATTTACGTGAAACTGTAATTAGTCCATTTCGGTCGGCTATTTTCAAGACAATCTTGTCACTTTTCATTATCTTGATTATTTTGATCATTGTCTACATTATTTATATCAAATTTTCTAAACTTAAAGCTTTCTTGATTAGTTTACGGAAACTGAAAGTGATGCTTCCAGTTTTTACCATTCACCGACCTTATCTTGACGATGAGTCCATTCAACAAGAGGTCGAGGTACCACCACAAGTCTCTGAGGAAATGCTGGAGATAGCGATTGAAAATTACGTGCAGAAACACGTAGGGAAAGAGCATCGCCAGGCAGGTGTGCCGTCCCGGGCTGAAGCGCCTCGTAGTAGTGAGCGCGTGGTATATATGCGACACCAACCAGCATCCACATCTCAACGCCCTCCAAATCTCTATCCAGCATTAAGTATCAGTGAGTTTGAGGACGACCCTCCAACTTATGTTGCTTCCTCAGAGCCACATGCCTTTTGAATGATACGACTATTTAATAGCCATATCATCCAGCCATGTGTCGTAGAAAAAAGTTTTAACCCCGTAGTTCTGTGTGAGTTTCTCACACACTAACATGTTTTTTTACTTATATATAGGATACGTGGATATTTATTAAGTAGATATGAGACTTTAGTTTTTTGTCCAATGCCCGAGCATACTGTAATAGATCTAGTTTATCTTCAAAGACCACATTACATTTTTTTAAAAAAATTTTTTTTCTTCGTCTTGGTAAAGAACCTCCTTTCGTCGTAGTCTATATTTGGCTTACTTTTCACCATATTGGCTTTAGTTTTGTTTAACTATGAATACGGATCATCGTTGTCCTTTTCTTCTCAGTTTGCTTCCTACACTAGTGCGGTTTTAACGTCAAGATGAAGTTGCCACCGAATCCTGAGTTCCGTCACACGTGTTATATTCGGTTCTGTGAGAATCAAGACTGTACGTTTCAAGCTTGTATGTGTTCCCATCCATGGATTACACGTTTCTTCAATCCTTTTCGTCCCCGTGAGGATCAATTCACCTTGAAATGGGTCCACGATATTTCAGGGAAAAACATCAAGCCTTACTCCGACCATGAAGACGGTCGTGGCATATACACTATTGGCACGGTGTTTTGCACGCTCTCGTGTTATCAACGCTTGATTTCTAGCAAAGTTTTGATCGAACAGATGAAGTGTATCTCCAGTTCAAGTTCACCTCCCCCAGGAACGCTCATTTCTTTGACCTACATGACAAATTGGAACTGGTACAATTATGATAAACCTTGGGAACACGAAGAATATATTGATCATTACATACCAATTCCGGCGCCTCCCAGTTCTGGCTCCGAAGCGGAATCTGATGACGAGGAAAATGCACCCATTCATCCTCCTCAGGTTGTTGAAAACTGGGATAACTCCGACCATCCGGACGATAATAGTTCTGATCGATCATTTGAACTTCATATTGCAGAACCGGCTGTACTTGAAAATGCAGATCCACCTTCTTTGTCTTCAGAAAGTGATAGTGGTTCCATCAAATCGCTAAGACTTTACTCTTATTGTCCACCTGAAAGGTTTGATAATTTTGATTACACAGATTCGGACGGTGACTCGCCCAGACCACGGATGTCCACGGATCTATCTGAGCCGTATGATCCGGCCGATCCGATTCGACCCATGCAATCTCCAGTTGCCGGACCAAGTGGATTACCCCCACACAATTTTCACATTTCTTCGCCACCTCGACCAGAGTCTTCATCTTCCGAAAGTGATTACGGTTCATCTCAGGATATCCGCTCATTCCGAGGTCGATGGGGAGTTGACGATGATATCGATCACATTGGTGATGTTGTTCTTACACCTGCAGATATAAACGGACCTAGGACGCATCCCGACTGGTTACGAGATTGGCACGAACATCAGGCGATATTTGATCACATTCATCATGCTACTTCTCCTAGTGACTATGATGACGAAACCATGGACCATGGTCAACCTTCTTCTCTGGAATCAGTCCTAAGGACATCTAACGTAATGACAGCTGCTCATCCTGTTGGCCAGGCCACTACAGTATCCAGCGCCGCTGTCATGATACGGGCCAACGGGATGGTGGAGTCCAATAATGACCCCAACGAGGATGCGGATGATGAGGATGACGACTATCATCCCGTTCCTTCGTGTCCCATAGCAGACTCTGATGTTTTACAGCCCAAAGTTGAATTCTCTACGTTGGACAGTTATAATCAGTCTACCTTGTCCTTTGACTGGGAGTGCTACAAGTAACATTGCTAGTAAGTGAAGTGTTTGTGTATTATACGTCTTTGATGTTTGAACTATTGTTTTATGACATATGCCAGTAACTCAGTACTTCCTACTTTTGTGAAATACTTTCTTAATTTTATATCCATATCTGTTACATGAAGTGTAAAAACATAAGAAGTGATCCCTCATATTGCAATGAATAACCCCATAACTTCGACCCTTTTCAAGATTACTTATGACCATACCATTTTAATTTTTATAGTCAGGGAAATAGGACACAAACATTTAATTATATATTCCACTCATACAAAAATTGTCAGTACACATTTTTTATGTATCTCAGCGATAGGATGTAGATTTTATAATAATTTTTATGACATGTAATGAAATATGATTTTTTTTTTGTACTTTTATATGTTTAAATATTGATGGTTTTGTGCTATGGTAGTGCGTTGTTCGTGTGTGTCTATAAGACACATTGTGTGCCTATATATCCACACAACGTACTACATTTATCCATAAATAACTGTATTTTGAATCTAAATCCTTAAAAATATGCTAAGCGGCTTGGAAAAACTATGATTTCATTTAGTAATTTGTGAAAGTACTAATCACGTAGTTCCACCTTTGATAACACTTTGAGTGTCAGTCACAGGTGGATAGTCAACTTGTTTGTACTAATAGGTACAGAGATGTTATTTCCTACCGATTACAATGATGACAGTTCTCTTGTAATAATTAACACGAATGCGCATCTCTGGAATTTGTATGTAAATATTGTGTGATTTGCAACATGTGTTTTGTGCGTGGCGTATCTGAGGCATCGTCTTTCACACCTGTGGGGTGCCTTGTTCGTCGTGGGCGACTCAGGTGGCCTCAGGGGATGTGTTACACGGTGTATTCTGGCCGTCCGCCAGAACACAGGAAATAGATTAGACAACTTTGTCTAAGAATAAGAGTAGAAATTAGGTGTCCGTGTGCAGTTCTAGGGTTACTTTGACTCACGTGGGGCCAAGGGCCGTGTGCAAAAGTTAAAAGTAATGTTGGAACTATCATGGAATTTAGATAGAAATAGAGAGGAGCATGTGAAGTCGTCGAGTTCACTCCGCACACATGGCTTATCTCAACGGACTTAGCGGGGAAATAAACGCAAGAAAGAGATGGAGACTTTGGTGGGAACATTAAGTTGTTTCTATACTTGGTCTCTGTGCCTTTCGGCACCTATGTTAATTCAAACTTATTATAGATTATAGGAAGAGGAAGAGGGAGGATTTATGGGAAGCACCAAGCAGCTCCTTATTTGGAGATGCTTGGGCCCAGATATTTTCCGTCTTCCGATTCAAAGATAGATTTACATGTGTGAAATAGCAAGTAGGAAAATAAACGAAGAATCACGAAGACAGAATGAAGATCCGAAGACCAGCAAAGTGTAGGTTATTTAAAGAGCTAAGAACCAAGGCAAGGGGATCAGTCGTGGAGTTTCACTTGACGCCTGATAACCTCTCCCTTTACTTTGTCACTTAATTATTCTGAATCCTAGTTTTGAATTACTTATCTTGAGAGAAATTGTATACCATCTTAAATTCCCCCTTGATTAAAAGTATTATTCTATTCTTCAATTATTCCGGAGTTGAGTCGACACTCTTGCCTTATTACTTATCCATTTACAAAGTACAGCACTTTTCATTTAACACGTAAATCCCTATCCCCGTGACCATTTTTCCTTTAACACATAAATCCCTATCCCCGTGACCATTTTTCCTTTAACACATAAATCCCTATCCCCGTGACCATTTTTCCTTTAACACATAAATCCCTATCCCCGTGACCATTTTTCCTTTAACACATAAATCCCTATCCCCGTGACCATTTTTCATTTAACACGTAAATCCCTATCCCCGTGACCATTTTTCCTTTAACACGTAAATCCCTATCCCCGTGACCATTTTTCATTTAACACGTAAATCCCTATCCCCGTGACCATTTTTCATTTAACACGTAAATCCCTATCCCCGTGACCACTTTTCATTTAACACGTAAATCCTCATCCCTGTGACCATTTTCCGAGAACACTGAGAAACCAACACTCAAGACATCTTCACTGAAGTACGATTGGGGTCTAGTTGGCTATTACGAACGACTCGGAGCTAGTCCGCTGAGACTTGAGGAAGCGGATAGGACGAGTTTGCGATCAAGGCTACTTTGGATATTTGAAGACGAGAACACTGAAGGTTGCGAGCGACGAAGCGATAAGGACCAGTAATCTGAGCTGATCTCTACTCATCCTTCTTGGGAATCTTGGACTGGTTGAATTAGCTCCCCTTTTGCAGTTAACATGTAAGAATCTATTTTAGTCATATTGACTGACTCTCCTCAACCAGAGAACGGTAACTTGCCATACGCAGTAACTATTATTCCATACTATGATTAGACTTCCACTGCTCTGATTATTATTTCCTCTGCGTTGTAAACTCTGCCAATTGAATTATAATTACCTCCACTGTTTTTCCTACTCTTCCCCCGAGTGAGGAAAAAGGGATGCGTAAAACATACATGACGTCATCCAAATATTAGAATATCTATAGTACCCTACAACTTTCCTGTCATCAGCATAAGCTTTGCTTTAAATGTCTATCTTTAAAATGGGATGTCATAAGTGGCTAAGCACACCCATAGAACGTACCTGTGACAACATTTATGGACGATCCCTATTGAGCAAGGAATGCAATTTTCTCATAGACAGAAGACATTAAGCATGCTAGAAGGATCAAGAGACTTTTGAACTTTGTTTTTCGGTCCGGTCCATCACTGCGATTAAAGCCAAACAAGAAATTCAAGGAATATTTCCAAATACAATTAATGATAAAATGACAGGCACATATCGTTCGCGAAGGGTCAAATCTAACCATATCTATTTTTTGGTAAAAGCAAAGTTTAGTATCTCTAAGTTGGGCACTAACAACTTAAATTTACGCCGCTTGAATTTATTTTACAAATTAAAACCCAAGATTTAACATTACGAAAATAGGAATTTACGGCGTGCGTCCTGAACGATAAGGACATCATCCATAAATAATGTCATCTAAATTATTTCTATATTTTTGGCATCCCTATACCGTCATTAGTACAGAAATTAGATAAACATAATATATCCTTAACTTCGAATGTTACAAGTATACGTACAGGGATTGCCTAGGAGAAATGTTATCAAAATTTTATTATTTCAAGATTTACCTGTCATAAGTACAAAAATTAAGCAAAACAATGACGTCAGTAGGGTTAGTGGGGTTAGGGTCATCTCTACTTACTGATGACATAAAAATTTAGAGACAGCCATTTACGAAATGACAGTGGGGTACTGGGGTAGCATGATTATAGAAATGGAGATAGTTTGATGACATCATTCATATGCCCTCAAATAAAAAAAATAATTAAAAGTCGCGTTATGTATTTCAACCACGAAACACGCCAACTACTTAATATATTATGAACCAAAGCATATTATTTATCTTGAGTAAAGAATCAAATTGACCCATTTTCAGTTGAAAACATAAATAAATTGAGCCATGTATAGTCTGTGAAAATCAAAATGACTCATTTTCAATTTAGGCTAAAAACTAAAATTAGCCAGCTTATAAAATACTAAACAAAAGATATTGGTAAGCAAATCGTTAATTACAAGTTTTTGAAATGTGCAAGATTTTTAGTTTCGTCTTTTTAAATAGTGCAAAATATTCTATTTACATGTTTTTAAAAAGTGTAAAATGTTCTATTGACAGGTTTTTGAAAAGTGTAAAATGTTCTATTTACATGTTTTTTTGAAAAGTGTAAAATGTTTTAATTCCATGTTTCTAAAAAGGTGCAAAATTTTCTAATACCGTGTTTTTCAAAAGGTGCAAAATATTCTATTTACATGCTTTTCAAAAAGTGTATTTTCTATTTACCTACATGTTTTTTGAAAAAAGTAAAATGTTCTATTCACATGTTGTTTGAAAAGTGTAAAATGTCCTATTTACATGCTTTCAAAGCATATTTCCATAGTTTAGTAGATAGTGAATATTGTTTTCATCTAAAAATGGATATGGGTCTGAATAACTGTTGTAATTTGTGTACAAAGAACAATTGTTCTTTTCGTTTGTGATAGTGCTTTCACAACCACAAACACAAACTAGTAAATTGGATTGTGCACAATCACAATGTAGAACAAACACGCAGAACGACAAACAAGAACAAACCTGTTTTTGTCATTCGTCAGCACAGAACGTTTTGTGGACAAGCACAATCTATCACAATAACAATCCTAGCTGAGAAAATACATTGTGAACAACGTACTTTGTGATTGTTTTGTTATTTCAGAAATAACAATCTTCCAATTTGTTTGTTCACAAATTACAACAGTAGTCTGAATGGGTCTTAATGGGTCAATGGGCCATTGGCAAATGGGCAATTTTGGTTCTTATACTTAACAAGTAACATGCAGTAGAGTAGATATCACTGGTTAACTGCCACTGTGGAGCTGCATGATAATATTTAGCGGAATTTTCAAAACCCTACAGAAATTCATAATAATAATAATTTATGCTATATTCTATATCTTTACTTCTACTTTCTACACGGTTGACTGTTGATTGTACAGTCAGCACTTCCCAAATTGCAACCAATTAATTACCTAATGCAAATAACTAAATACTATAGCACTAGTGATACTTGACTGCAAAAACTAAACTTGTTGTGTATTTTGTTGTCGGTGTACCGACACCGAAGGAGCGGAGGTATTTCTATACTTTCGACTGTCAACAGGGCAGTGTCAACTGTCAACTGTCATTTCTTGAATAAATTTTAAACTTGGAAACAGCGTAGTTACTTTATATTATATTAAAATATGTCTCACATTTATATGTGGTTTGTGTGTAAAGTGTGTTCCGGTTGTTTTATAACAGTAAGTGATTTTCTTGTGCACAAAAAAGAAAAACATTTTGCAGAATTTCAAAAAACCAAGTGTATCGTTTTTGCTGAGCAATCTCAGGACCAGGACCAGAAACAAGAGTAAGTATTTATTAATGTAGAAATTAACCTAAAGTTAGTATACATTTTGAAAAAGAACAGAAAACAAATGTAAAACATTTAAACACTTCATTACAATATGTGCTATCTACAAAAGTATTGAAATGTGAAATGTGTCTTGAAACTATTTAATTAGAATATTTTGAACTTTTAGAAAGTATGTAAATATAACATTTTACAGTTTTCAAAGACATGCAAGTAGAACATTTTACACTTTTTAAAAACATGTAAATAGAACATTTTAAACTCTTTTAATTATCATTTAACGCATATTTCCCATTTTGCTTTTATGACATAGCTCATTTTGATTGTAGCTTAAATTGGATATGGGGCATTTTGGTTCTTCACAGCCGATAACACAATGTAATGAAAATTTAAATTTCGTTTATTCTTTTAAACTGTGTAGCTCTGGTTTCAACAATGCTGAAGTTGCCTATGGCTTTTTGGACTTAAATTGTGACGTAAGTCCACCTAATCCAAGCCCTTCAGAGACACACACTACGATTTGTTCGGGCAATTCTGATTTTGTAAATTACCTGGATGAAGTTCAGCTTAAAATGGAAGTTGATCACCACAGCCCTGAACCACAATCTGAGCCATACGTACTTTTAAAACGATTGACCAAGAAACAATTAGAAACTTCTCAAAAATTAAATCAAAGTATCATCAGTAATAAAAAGATTCCTGAAGGGTCGTCAACCAGCAATGAAATTCCTCAAAAATCAGTAGTCAAGTGTGAACCAGTTATTTTCCAAGTCAATAATGCACACGAGTTTTTATTCAACGCGAGCCCACCTAATTTAGCAGTAAAGCAGGAACTCTCCCACAATGATGAATATTACGGGGAAACCAATGTCACAGAATCTAAATTAACACTTGACCTCCAAGACCCACATTCCTCTACTATATTCACACCGACGTCAAAATTAGCTTTAGATTTAGACACAGATAAAATCATAAATAAAGTCAACGTGGACGATGTGGATGTTCTTAAAAAGTCCAGTTGCAGCAGTCAAAACAAAACAGTAAGCAAATATTTAAAACCTGCTGTCCGACCAGTTTGTGACACTTGTTCCAAGTCATTCAGGAATAAATACATCCTTAACGTTCATGCAGCTCGTGCACATTCTACAGTTAAGAAATTTTCTTGTAAGTGTGGAAAAGCATTTAAGTTATTCGGGGACCTCAAGACCCATAAAAGAAAGAAAAACTTGTGAGTCTGCTCAAATAGTATATCTACCATCTTTTATTTTATTTTACATGTCCGATTTAATATTTCGATGAAATTCAATTCCAGAACTAATTACTATATAATATATCATTTTTAATGTATTGAAATAGGAAGAAAGAAAAAGGCCATGAATATAATTTGCAATGCTTAGAAGACTTAAGTAAAAGGTAAGAGACTGAGCCGGAAACTAACCACAACAAGGCTTATGGTACACATTTTTTTAGTCCTACTACGAATTCGTTTGCAAGCATCTGCGTCAATGAATAAAAATGTGTACTTTTTTAATACTTTTTTTACAGAAAGAAAACACGATCAGAATTAAAATTAGAGGCCCAAAGCCTAAAGAAAATAAACGTCGGTGTCAATGTCGATCTTCTCAACAATTTCACACACAGCCGTCAAAAGCTTTCAAAAAACAAATATCTAGCACCTCCTATCCGACCAGTTTGCCACACTTGTTCCAAGTCCTTCAAGAATAAATACATCCTTAACGTTCATATAGTGCGTGCACATTCCACAGTAGCAAAAGTTTCTTGTAAGTGTGGAAAAGCATTCAAGTGCTTCGCGAATTTAAGGAGCCATCACAGATATCACAAATTGTGAGTGGGCTATAAACAATTATGTACCAATTTTGAATTTTTTACCTGTGCGTATGTGTATTTAGATGAAATTCAAATCCTAGATTATTTTTTTTTGATTTATTGTATTCGCATATAGGAACAAAAACTTGGGCCTCAATTATAATGTGATATGCCTAGAAGATTTAGAAAGAAGGTGAGCTTTTTTAAATCCAATTCAAAAACTTTTGTAATCGCGATAGTCATGGCCGGATAATGCGGCCAGCTCAGACAGCCCCCGCTGCTTGCATTTACTAAAAGCATGTAATATGGAACATTTTGCAGTTTTCAAAAATATGTAGAAAGAATATTTTGCACTTTTTCAAAGCATGCAAATTAAAGTTTTTACACAATATTAAAACATGGAAATTAAAGTTTTCGTACTTTTTAAAAACATGAAAATAAAACATTTAACACCTTTCAAAACGCTTGTAAATGTAACATTTCGCACTTTTCTAAATCAAGTAAAAAGAAAATTATAAACTTTTCTAAAACATGGAAACACAACATTTTGCTTTAACAAAAAAAAACATCAATTAAATCAAATTACTGGTTTTTGTATGGAAACGAATTGCTGCCTAAAATAAATTCCGTCATCAGGCCCTAGCGCTAGTAAATACTATTTTAAAGTTAATTAGATTAGCCTCATACTTTCCGTTCAATCAGTATATCGACCGGATTTTTTGTTTTAGTTTTTGTTTTCTTACTGAGATTGGTCACGAATATTTTATTAATTAGGTACGCACCTTTCTAGTGGTTTGTGCTCCTAACAGACACGTCCAGATTTCTTGATAATAAAAAGAAAAAAAACATTGTGTGGGTCCTGCTACGCGTTAGTATGGAAGCGGTCATGTAAGTAAAATTACTAAAAATGAATTATTCGATTACAGGAAGAAAAAAGTAAAAGCACCATGCAAATTGAAATGTCTACCAGAAACTATTGGAAATAATTCTAAGAGCATCATGCCATCAAAATCAGTTTTTTTCGAGGCGGATGAAGCCATCAACAGGGGAAACGTCGATGTTCATAACGTTCCCAATAACTGCGTCAGTCAATACAAATCACAAAGCAAATTATCGACACCTGCTGTCCGTCCAGTTTGTCTCGCTTGTTCAAAGTCATTTAAAAATAAATACATCCTCAACAAACATATAGCTCGTGTACATTCCACAGGAAGGGCATTTTCTTGTAAGTGTGGAAAAGCATACAAGTGCTTCGGGGACCTCAAGAGCCATAAACGGTTGACGAACTTGTAAGTCTGCTCAAATCACATCTACTAACAACCTATTCTGTATTTTACATGTCTGCTTTAACAGTTCGATGAGATTCAAATTCAGAATTAATTGCTTAGATATATTTTTTAATGTATTGGAATAGGAAGAAAGAAAAAGGCCTTGAATATAATTTGCAATGCTTAGAGGACTTTGTAGCAAGGTAAGCTTAGCCGACAACTATACACCGTGGCGTACTGCTTAAGTCCCCGAGAATTGGCATAGGCAAGGACGTCGCAGCATAGCAAATCGCATTAAGATACCACGTGATTCCTACCTTGCCCGCACAAAATTTTGACAGGCGAAATAATGCAACTATTTTTGTGTATCAATTTTCGTAATCTTAAATTTCAGAATCGCATATCTTCACTCTGATTTTAGAGATAACTTAATTGTTTTCTAAAAAAGTATTTTTGTTTGGTTTTAAATATTTTCGTCAATACGATTACGATCGTAACAGTCAGATCGGTTAACACAGTTTAATTTACTCATACAGGAAGAAAAATAATGAAAAATGGACTAATTCAAAGAGTTGGGAACCTTCCACTGAAGCAGTTCCTTTCACTCAGAAGGATGCCTGCCATAACAAGTACGAATTTTTAAAATTATCTTTATAAATTATGAACCTTTTAAATTCTCGATGGGAGATTTAATATTTCTATTTTTGTATGTAGCTCTTGTCCTGACAAGCGCAACTGTCCGCAATTGAATTACCACCCACTTATTGGTGGTTTAAATCTCACCAATGCTCCTCTTAGTACGAAATCTGTCGAATTTCACGATGCGATTAAATTCGAAATGCATAATTAGCATCATCATCTCCAAGCACAAAGGTCACCAGATGTACAACTCACATGCGATACAAGTGCTTCCAACTATGGGCAGGGCCGGACTAAGAAATTGGTTTTAGGCAGCAACTTGTTTTATTACAAAAACCGTCATTTTGATTTTATTAATATGGGTCTCTTTGCTAAAGAAAAATGTTGTATTTACATGTTTTAGAAAAGTTTAAAATGTTTTTTAATTGATTGGGAAAAGTGCAAAATTATCTATTTACATGCTTTTTGAAAAGTGTTAATTGTTTTGTTTGTATGTTTTTGAAATGTACAAAAACTTTTTATTTGCATGTTTTTAAAAAGTCAAAATATTATATTTACATATTTAAAAAAAACTGCAAGTAGTCCCACCCATTTAAATGTTTTGAGAAAATTCAAGCAACGGCGGCTGCCTGCGCTGGCCGCATTATCCGGCCGGGCTCTAGCTATGTCAATCTATGGGTAGGAGACATCGACAAAGAAAGGAAATAATTTGTATTGGCGAAAACAGTGAAAAGCCTGAATGACTGAATGAAGTTTCCTAAATTATTCTAATTTTGCAATTCATATTTCCTGCACCGTATGACTCCATAATAGTTAATAATTAGTTGCAGGTAGATAAAGATTCTTTTGTGAATAACTGCAATCACTATTTACAATAATTTAAGGATAACATTTAAAAATAATGTTTTTTTATGAACGCACTGAACCAAATATTGTATTTTATACCAAAGTTTAATTTGTACTAAAATAGTAAGTAACGTAGTCGGACAAATTGTTAGCCTTTTGCTATCTCTACGTAATTAGTGGTAATAATGAAACTTTATTTTGTTAGTTTAGTTTTTGATAATTTTGTATTCGTGTAAAAAACTAGAAATTCACGCAAATAAATAATTCGCGCCTGTTTTAAACATGTGTGTCGGCTATTATGTATAGCCCTATACATTTTATTCAGGAGTTAAATACGCAGAAATGTTTGAATGGCAAACAAGATACAGTAGCATCCCAGAAAACTCCTTTGTAGCCATTTAGCTACAAACACAATTAAAGCTGTTATGACGCCAATTAGGAAAATATAAAACGTCCCAGCTAGCAGACTGTCTTTAAAGCCAAGAGGAACCAGCTCTCTTTCTAGTTTTTGATTTAGCTTGTTTACCAACCCTTCCTGCTCGTCTGCGAAAATTGACTTTACGTCATTCGCTAGTGAATTGGTTTCCATATGTTCCCTTACTCTGTTATCCCAATATTCATGAATGCCAGTGCTGATCAGGTCTTGAAAAATTTTGACCAGAACATCAACATTAGTCGTTGAGAACGAATAGCCACTTCCATGAGCAAAAAACTCATCTGTAGAAACGAAATAATTTCTTGAAAAATATTGAGGCAAAATCCGCAAAAAATTGAGGGCTAAATGTTTGTCCAGCACAGCTGCAGTCGAGTCCTTGGAAAACAGTTTACGAAGTCCGAGAGGAGTGCTCATGTTAACTCCTACAGTGCGATTAGCAAGATTCTCAAGTCTAATTAGCGATACATTGCTAATATTGAATTGCTGAAGCATTTTAAATCGCTCCATCAAACGCTTGACATCGTAATCAGGCTTTACAAATGAGTAATTGGCCTCCATCATTTCGTCAAATGATATTCGGCTACTCACTGTACGCGGGACAACCTTAAAACTCTGCAAAGTACACAAGTATAAATTAGTTACTAAGACTGCCATGAGGACCCACCCAGTGTACATTATTTGTTTGGACCACCTAGAAATTCCTGTCACACTGAATGGTAAAATTTGCGATACAAATGGGGACAAGATGAGTCCAAGCTGCAAGCTGAATCCAGGATTGTCCAATAGCAAATGCATTGCATATGTTGCAAATACAACTGCTACAGCCATAATTGCCCAAGTTGCCCAGTGAAAAGGTGCGCAGAAGTTGTAAGTCCAGTGCACATTATCTAACTCAGAGCTTAAGCTAGTAAGAATAAGGCTCGCACCTGACTGCGTGATAACTTTCGGGCTACCGTAAATTACCTCTTTGGACATACTTCTGAGCTGAGTTTCACGAACTTGAATATTCTGCACTCCGCAGCTCTTGTCATCCTTTTCTAATTTTTTTTCTAATTCGTTTTTATCGCCTCGAACCAGTGTAAAGTTAAGCTTAGCTGCCAGGACAAGGAGCAATTTAACAATAGGAGTACCACTGTCTCCAGACATACGAGCTTCGCGCAGAGTGAATCCATTAATTTTTTTGATAGAAATATTTTGTGGCACAAAAATGTAGCCAGTCTCAACTGGAGATCTAAAGAAATTTACGCGGCCCTTTTGGAAATTTTCAAGAACATGTTTGTAGTGGGTTCTTCCGTGATCAAAGACATGAGGAAATTCGTGACAGATACGTCCTGTAGAACACAGGGTTTTAATTTGCTGATAGTGACAAGTTGGGATCTCAAAGAGAATGTAGTTGAGGGGAAAGAAACAAAAATGGGAGGCTGTGTACTGGAATATGTTTCTTTGTATATCCCGAACCATGACAATGAATATATCTCTAGCATGATCAAGATTCCATCCTGAATTGATCGGGAAAAATGGGTGGTGCATGCGGACAAGCTGGTGAGAATTGATAGGGACAGAAATCTGAATAAAACATATTTCTCGATGTTTCGTTACTTGGGATTCCCGTGATATGAGCGTCACGTTGTCAAACACTTGTATGGCGGAGCGGAAATAGTGTACGATGTCAGTACTTATCTCCTGGTGTACAATTCGTTCATACGAGTCGGCCCCCGCGTTATGTGTCATGACTACGTAAATGCACTGTTGAAAGGGGTAGAGGAGATTGAGATGTCCTGTGGGTAAAATTCTGCTGTTGTAGGAGTAACGCGGAGCTCCTTGCGTGTTTAGGATAATTACGCCAATTGCAAGCAAAAACGTAAAAGTAAATTTTAAAAACATTTTGTCTGCAAAATTGTGAACACGCTAATTTTTTGACTTATTGTAATATTATACATTCCATACAGTTTTGTTTGAAATGTCCAATTATTGTAGAAGTATTTAACGACACAGCTAAATTCTATATGTTTGTTTGTACGTTATGTAATAGAACTTTACTTCAGTTAAAAAATTGTATGATTTTTGTTTCTGATTTATTTAATAACAAGTAATTACTCGGTAATTTAATCGAAGTAAAGGCAAGCATCTAATACTTTTCAACGTTTCCACGGTGGGTTTTCAAGAGGTGTACTCCCATATGCGTGTACTCCCCCCTGCTGATTTATCGAAGGAAAGTATGTTAAATTGTAATGTATTTGCTTTAGATACTTAACCTTGGAAAATGGCTCGTACCTGTTAAAAACTACTATAGTCGACGACCCCATGGACAGGGTGCGTAGTAGTGAAGACTATTAGTGAATTGCAAATTATCTTTATGTGTACTTGACACATGGAACTACGTACTTTTTTACTCATCCCATCTTTGTATTGTAACCTAATAAAAATAAATCAAAAGTTGTGTAATACGTTTGTGAGCCAAGGCGGTAACAGCTTATATTAAAAGCTTCAAAGCATAATAAATCTTTGGGTGGTATTTTAATGCTTCAGTGAGATACTCGAAAATGGAATGGAATGACCTAATTTGACTTTACTTGTTTTTCCAGTCATAATTTAATTTACATCCAGTGATAAATACTTCACGTATTTTCTTACAGTCATATATTTAGCGAAAATTTAGTCACGTATACTTGTTTTATCTGACAAACCAAAAAATTAGAATAATTTAATTATGAGTTTAGGGTCGGAGTTGTAGAAAGGAAAATTATGCATCTTTTTGAATGACGTCAGAAGCCGACCAGATGAGGTCTATTTTCCTCTGTGTAACTTTTAGTTGAGTTGTGGCTGTTGATAGTTATTGCTTTTAACTGTGTGTTTTAGCCAGATTAAGTAAAAATATTAGTAGGGGTATGGTACGAAAAAACGGGCTTTGCCAGATACTGAAGAGGAAGAAGCTGACCTGTACCACTGTGTAAACTGCAAAAACACAACTTGAGATTATCGAACACTTACAAGGGAATAACGCGACATGACCGAACCAGAATTTGGAAAGACCTATTTCAAAAAATCAGGCTACTTTTATATAGTATAGATCTAAAGTAACTCGATTGTATTTTGCGTCGTTTGCCTAGAATTGCGCGGCAAAGTTAAAAAAATACAAATTTTAAAACTTTGCCGCCCTGCAGATTCTACAGTTCTTAACCTTATAAATAATACTCATAAATTATTAAATTCTGCTGTCTATATTATTCTACCACACAATGAAGGTAATTATTAAAATTATTGGTGTATAGTGTTCATTAAAGTATTTTAAAATATCCGAGTTACGAAATTCAATTATATCGTGCAAATTTCTCGAATATTGGAAATCGATAATAACGTAAAAATTTCTAAATACCGAAATTGATAATACCATACATATTTAGAGTTATTCGTTCCAAGTTCTGAGTGCAAATAACTTTCTGTCGTGTCGGTTGGTGATGAGCCATTTGCATATATAATGTTTGTTCTGTTTAATCCGGATTAGTTTATTTGCTGATTTATTTATAACTAATCGATTCTCAATTGAAAGGGCTAAGCATAGTTAGTATGACAAATTATATAAGTAAGTAATTGCTTTGTCACAAACTCCCAGTATTATTACAATGATTTCAATGACACGAACACATAATAATATACTAGCACTACATATAATATAAATAATTATTAAATATAAATAATATCACGGTTATTTATCAGCCATATTCTAAAATCTTACAAATTTTTTTTTATGGATATACAGATGTAATGCATTCTCAATATTTACACAACTATATTGAAATGAGTTATTGTAAAACAACGATTTTCGTTGCACTGTAAGTTTACAATTATTTCTAGTGTTTGTTACCACTGTTATTATTATTTTAGGAATACAGTGAAGTTTATCAGAATGTTTAATAAGAGTATGACCGTAATGCGAATTATTCGTTCTTTGACAGTTTGCAGATACAATACATTTCATACAACTTATACATGAGTGGTTTAACGCGGCCCTTGGGAAATCCTAGCCGCCTATTTGTCATCATATCAAAACACTACCCTTTTAGCTTGATACATTTAAGAAAATCATCTTTAGTATTTTGAAATTTTTCAAGTACATACTAAGAAGCCCCTTGTTTTTGTTTCACAGGGCAGCCGTCTCGTGATGAGAACAGTAAATCTATCAAAAAATAACACCGGCCAAAGAATAATTTCAAAAGTGAAAAAACTTTTGATGCATAAAATTAAGGGCCGGACACAAATGACGCTAGCAAACTTAAGCATATTTTGGGACCCACCCACTTCCAGCGTCACCCTCTGAAGCATAACATTAAAAAAACGACAATGTGTATGATAGGGTGTTCTTTATTTGCAGCTGACCCACCCTCAAAGTTGGTGACACCATGTATGTCTGACCCTTTATCAGCCGTATAAAATGAAAGAGTTTGAATTTACCGCACAAATATTTTCGAAACATAAAAGTTGATATTTAGCCCGGATACTTATAAAATTTCGATACAAGTAATACATCATTAGAACGGTAATGATTAGCAGAATCTAATTATGATCGAGTTCACAGCGTGTTATTGGAACAATTTTCAAATTAAATCGAAAAAATCCGGCGCTTCGCGCCGGATTTGTCCACCGTGGGCCCGAAGTAGATGCTAAGCTTACAGCAAGTTGATTTCATCATTGAAAAAAATGCTTTTGTAGTACGGTTAACAAAGTCCTAACTTAACCTTAAGCAGTTACCGCTAGTGAAAACGGGCTGAGGGCGAGCTATGTTGGCACCAGTGGGCTAAGTAAAAGCTCTGCTGCTCCAAGCGAGCTTGAATTAAATAGGACACAACTATAGTTTATGTACCTACCTACCTACGTTCAGAACCAAGTGTGTATATCAATGGAATGACGTTCTGGACAGTCATTTTTAACAGCATTCAATTTAGGCAATGCGTAAGTAGTTGTCTGTTATTTTAAGCATATTCGTTTACATAATTCATAACCTAATGACATAGGGGATCTTTATAATGGTAGTATGTATATAACCTCAGTAATGGACGATCCCCATATGGGTATTATTAAGATCTCATGTGAAATATATCAGAGTACCTAATTCTTGGACTAATGAAAAATAGGGTCTCTAAAGTGGTAATTTTTAAATAACGTCATTTATGCACGATCCCCGTATGCATATTAGTAAGATCCCATGTTAAATATATTTGATTTCTCAATTCATAAACTAATGATAAAAGGGATCTCTAAAGTGGTAATGTTTGAATGACGTCATGTAGTGACGATCCCTGTATGCATACTAGTAGGATCCCATGGTAAATATATTTCATTACTAAATTCCTAAACTAATGACAAAGGGGATCTCTAAAATGGTAATGTTTGAATGACGTCATGTGGGAACGATCCCTGTATCCATACTAGTAAGATCCCATGGTAAATATATTTCATTACTAAATTCCTAAACTAATGACAAAGGGGATCTCTAAAACGGTAATGTTTGAATGACGTCATGTAGGAACGATCCCTGTATGCATATTAGTAAGATCCCATGTGAGTGGCTTGTTTTAATTTACCCACCCTTAACTTGAATGACGTCATTTGTGTCTGGCCCCTAAGCGACGTTGTCCTTGTCTACCACGTACGTACCTAGAAATGGAGGTAATTTTGAAGTTTAATATGATTCAAACGGCTGGTTTTTCTTTGAGAGAAAAAAAAGTTAAAAAAATATTGAAAGTTGCTCCAGTTAACTGGTAACTGTGCAAAAACTATTTATGGGATCTCGCCTAAAAACTATACAGCACTGCGCGGGCGCTTTTTCTAGCGTTAAAAAAATATTTGAAGAAATTATGTTGAAAACTGCGACCGTTCTCGTACGACCTACAGACAGAGCGACAGACAGAGCGACAGACAGACGGACGGACAAAACCATTTCAATAAATGCTTATGAGCTAAAGCTCAGCATCTAAAAACCGATTTTTATTTGTAAAAAATATCGCTCTAAAAAGTGTTGTATGGGCCAAAAGTAAATAAAAACAAAATCGGATTCCTAGTTTTTCAAGGGCTTCAAAATGAGCTATCAGTCGACAAAATCGCTCAAGTATTTCAAAATTGCTAACATTGTTGTTCCGAATTACATTTGTGAATAGGTAGAAAAGAACGAGTTGCCAAAATAAATGAATTTTGTGTACAAAACCGGAAGACAAATATATATAAACATTTGCGTATAGTTCAATTAACCTTATTAATTCCTAAATATATCTAAATTTATTATTCTGTTTACTGTGCGTTCAAAACTAGGTTAAGTTTGCAATTATTTTTTCATACTACGTAAAATATGACCAGGGGCGGACTGGCCATAAGAAATTTGCGGAAATTCCGCATGGATACCCCTCGTTTCTTATACATTACTTATACGGGAGCTTTGGGCCCCTGGACCGAGTGAGGGCCCTCTGATCGCCCAATCTGGTAATGGTAATTTCCGCGGCCCAAATAGATCCCAGTCATCCCAGTCCGTCCCTGAATATGACAAATTAAAAAAACTGTTCAGCAGCATCGGATTGTGGATAATATTTTGCATGTGAGTGTAAACTTGTAATTATATAACGCCAATGTACTTATGACTTTACATATTTGGTTTTAGAGTAAAGTTTGTTGATGTGAGCTATACGCTAATTATATAACGTATATAAGTTAGGATCAAATGTCAATGATTAGTTTTTACATTGCAATAATTGTGTAAATTGAACGTAGTGGTGAGCAAATCGCGCATCGTATCTGTCTGGCCTGAAAATGATTTAAAAAAAAACACATCTTTTATCTGAACTTTAACCTTACATCTACATTTGTATTGAGAAAATGCCTTAACTTCAAACGCCAATGTTCTTGTATAGATAATATTAAACCATTATCGTTTAATTTTATGGTGAATGACGTCAGCGTAAAGGTCATGAATAGCGTCTGCTATCAGGGCCGAATAATTCGGCCATCGCAGGCAGCCCTTGCTCACTAAATTCTCAAAAGTTATGTAAATAAATGGAACATTTTGCGTTTTTAAAAAATATGTAAATATAAAATACAGAAAATATTGACTTTTGAAAAACATGCAATTAAAACTTTTTACACATTTCAAAAACATGAAAATAAAATATTTAACACTTTTTAAAAACTATGTAAATAAATAATTTTGCATTTTTTAGAATCAAGTAAATAGAGTGCATTTTAAACTTGTTTGAAACATGTAAATGTAACATTTGTGTTTACAATGAAAAACCTTTAATAAAATCAAAATAGTGGTATTTGTATAAGAAAAAATTGCTGCCTGAAAGCAATTTCTTCATCCTGCCCTGTCTGATATAATTACTATCACAACAACGTCATGCCTGTCTAGGTCGAGTTGTCGTAGCTTCATAATACTTATTAATACAATGATAATAATTTTATTACATACTTACGCAATATTTTGTGTGTCCATAGTTCCTTAGTTTGCGTGTGTTTCAGTTTTACGTATAATTTGTAGTTTTAAACTACAGAACAGCTACACCTAAACAAACCTGTAAACTGTCATCATGGAGAGTGTTTCAATAACTTTGACGTTGTGCCCTTCAAATGAAAAAGAACCCTTTGCCCTGTTTTTAAAGCTTTTAATTTTTCTAACAATTTACACACGACCTGCAAATGGTGTTCCGTTAGAAGAACAAAATTTCAAAATTCCAGCTTTGGGAAGAATTTCCCAATTAGGATCCCTGTACGACGCCCGTACTGACAAATTTATTGCCATGGACATCTTAAAATCTAGTCTTCCCAGCCAGCTAAAAACAACAATAGAAATCCCACGCATAAATACAGTGTCACAAATAATTCAAAAAGAATCTGATAAATTTAAATTGTTTGGCCTTGACTTGGACACAGCTGCAAGTATTAAATCAGGGATTGTTCAGCCGGAGGGCGCTGCAAGTGTTCTAACAGAAGATTATACAAGTCCAAAAGGTGTAACTGGGATTTTTCTTCAAACGTTCCAAACTGCTGAACAAACGCTTCCAATTTTCCATGACGAACTGACGAACTACTACAACAGAGATGCCGAACTTTATGAGGAAGCCACCCACATCGTCACAGGGATCAGCTGGGGCGGGAGCGTTGCCGTCACATTCACTGAAATTTTCTCAAGAAAACGAAGTAGCGTCCAAAGTAGTAATATTCTTAAAGAAGAGATAAAAAAACTAAAAAGAACCTCAGAAAAAATTGGTGACCACGCTTCAAGTTTTGAAATGCATTTAACAAGTGACGTTTCCTTAGAAAACGCGCTTCCATCAACGTTAAGTGAAGTTCGTGGACAAATAAATCACGTACAAAATTCAATTCAAAGCATGAATTCTGGACTTGGAGTCCCACTTAAATTTACACTGACACCAATCTCCGTTTTCAAAAAATATTTAAATGTTACTACAATGAAATGCAACACAGCCTATAAGGTCGATGCGACAGTTCTGCGAAAATATTTAATCATGTTACAAGACATTAAACGACTTAGCAAAACCTTTGCTAAACTCGAAGAAAATTTAAACTGTGTTTTAAAGGAAATTAATACAGAAATTAAAAATTTGCACCGTAGCTTTTCCGAAGCGCAAGAAATGTTCAAGTTACAATTTAGAAAAACTCTACAAGACGTCAAATCTGGAGCCCTTAACAATTTTGCTCTATTTGCAATTTTCGATAGTTACAATAGTCAAGATTTAAGCCCTAAAAATGCTCGGAGTATTTTAAATATAAATAAGTATGTGCAACAAAAAGGTAATTTTTGCAGCCAATTAAACGAGGAGTACCCAGACATTCAGTATTTTGGTTCAGCCTCAAATTTAATATCAAGGATTTATCGAAATCGTAATAAACCAACCTACGTTCTATTTACAAAATCTGAGTTCACCGAAAATGACCGAGTTTCGTACGAAGACAATTTGAACATTTTTTTGAATCTTCTCTACAAACCTTCGAATGCGCTTTTCATCGTCGACTGCGACTTCAACTACACGCAATGCAAATTAATTAATGGAACTGTCATCAAGCAAATTAGGCACGGAAACTACACATTTGACGACTTGCGGATGGAAATCAAAATCACAGAAATGGAAAACAAGACAGAAGTTGTGGAATGCAACAGAGAATCTGGAATCACTGGAGCATTTTGTGGTACGAATTTTAAAATTTGACAAAAAATAATTTTATAATTTCTTGGCAATTAAAATGTTTTTTTCTAACAGTGTCGCCATTAAAAACAAAAACTTCAAAACTGGAAAGTAAAACGCTAAATACAAACACGATTAAAAAGCCAGAAGAATTTCAAAGATCTAAAGTTGTTGGTGGAAGCGCTGTCAACCCGAATGAATTTCCATTTCAAGTTCTTGTTCTAAATTCAGAAAACGTTCATTGCGGTGGAACAATTCTGAGTGAAAGTTTCATACTAACAGCTTCTCACTGCCTCCACGACTACGATGTCGAAGATTACGAATCCTGGACGATCGTTGCAGGAGAACACAACCGGGACATTGACGAAGGAACAGAACAAAGACGTCAGATACGGGATGTGTACCTTCATAAAAAATACATTCCTATTGTAAATGTGAACGACATGGCTATCATTAAGCTGGACCGCCCACTTCAATTTTCTAAAGTAGTCCAGCCGATTCTACTGCCAGATGCAGAGTACGAAGCGAAAGGTGATGCAGTTGTTACGGGTTGGGGCAAAGTTCGATCCCGTGGAAATGGTAATCCGCTGGTTCTGCAGAAAGTTAGGGTACCGATTGTGGACAGGGCAGACTGTGTAAAAGCTTACGAGGATCAGCAGGTTTTCATTTCTATTAAAATGATGTGCGCGGGTGACGTAGTTGAGGGTGGCGTGGATGCTTGCGAAGGGGATTCTGGTGGACCACTCAGTGTACAGCTCAGCAACGGGTCC
Source organism: Dicyrtomina minuta (assembly GCA_949802685.1). Taxonomy (NCBI): domain Eukaryota; kingdom Metazoa; phylum Arthropoda; class Collembola; order Symphypleona; family Dicyrtomidae; genus Dicyrtomina; species Dicyrtomina minuta. The sequence continues at coordinate 92,206,631 of OX461808.1, read as the reverse complement.
TCAATTTTGGTCGGCACTGTTTCAAGTGGAATTGGATGTGGGAGGGCAGAATACCCGGGTATTTACATGCAAGTTTCCAAATACGTTGACTGGATTCACGATGCGCTCACTAACTTTGGTTAGTTTATTTTTGTATTCTCTATTCAATGTTCGTAAAAGTTAAATAACTTATAGCTGATATGTTCCCTTATTACATACATGAAAATATTTTTCCGAGTTATGCGTAATTATTTTTGTACTGTGAAAATATCATTGTATTTTTTTTTAAATTTATACTGCAGAGTGCTTACTACGTGAACCCTGCCAAAATGGCGGAGAATGTGTGGGTGGAATTACTAGCTTCAGCTGCATCTGCGCTGCCGGATTTGGAGGAAACGTTTGTGAACGTAATTTAAAAGTTCATTAGGGGTCATTCATAAATGACGTCGTTTGAATATTCCCATTTCGAAGACCTTATCACCCCTCTTGTCATCAGTTAAATCAAATCCTAGCGTAATTGGCTATACCTTTAAAGTGAGATGTTATCAACATCGTGGAAGACCCATTGACCCTACAAGACGTGACGTCATTTATGGATGACTCCCTATGTATACGACTGACCAGACGAGTTGGCAAGCTGGTTGCAGGGCCGGACAAAGGAATTGCATTTATGCAGCAATTTGTTTCCATACAAAAACCACCATTTTCATTTTATTGATGATTTTATTTCGTAAAGCAAAATGTTGTATTTACATGTTTTAGAAAAGTGCAAAATGTTCTTTTTGCTTGAGATTCAGAAAAGTGCAAAATGTTCTTTTTGCTTGAGATTCAGAAAAGTGCAAAATGTCTATTTACATGTTTTTTTTGAGAAAAGTGATAAATGTTTTATTTCTTTATTTTTGAAATTTACAAAAAAAATGTATTTTGCAGGTTTTTGAAAAGTCAAAATATTCTTTTTACATATTTTTGAAAATTTCAAAATGCTCAATTTACACATTTTTTGAAAACTGAAGCAGCGGGGGCTGCCTGCATTATCCGGCCCTGGCTGGTTGCTATCTTTGTGGTGTAGGTGTAGCACACAACTACTGTTTTCATTTAAATGTTATTTCAGATGTGAAAGAATGTGCATATCCTGGGACGTGTTCTCCTTCAAGTGACTCTGGAAATTGTCAGAGGTGTCGAGATGGTTTTGTCAAAGATCCGGAAGATAACACGAGATGCCAGTATGAAGTTCCAAATGCATCTCTAATTATTTCGTCACGAGTGGGCATTACAATGATTTCGCTCAATGGGCAGAAAGTAAGTCTGTTTATTACAATCATTTTAATAAGGGAATATCACTATACAGAGTTTGTAAACTTACCTTCTAGCCACTCTCTTACCACTTAGCTATAATTACCTTTTCTAAGCACGTCATTTGTGGACGATCCCTAATGCTAAACAACTTTAAGCATGTTAAGTGTCTAAAAATTACAAAAACGTTTACAAGATAAATTGAGGCTGCATGTTTTGTTTTTTTTAATATGTAGACAACTCAAATGATACAGAGTGGGGATAATGTTTTTGGCACCGACTACAATTTCCAAACCAACAAAATATTTTGGTTCAGTAAAACAGATTTAAAAATCTACTCTGCACCAATAAATGCAGAATCTGACAAAACCAGCATAATGCATGACAATTCATCCTGGATTTTTGGCTTAGCTGTCGATTGGATTTATAACCAGATTTATTGGGTAGATGCTAAAAGAAAGGAGCTTTGTGTCTCTAATTTCAACGGCACAATGAAGAAAATTCTCTTCAACGACGGACTTCAATGGCCGACTTCGATTGCTGTAAATCCACTAAACGGGTAATTTTTCAATATTAAAATAATTACACATGTATTTTACTAACAATTATTATCAGGGATTTATTTTTTCTTTACATTGTCATTTGACTTGACTTGAATTTTATAATAATTTCTATAGATGGATGTACTGGACGGACAAAGCCAAACATCAAATCGAAAGAGCTGGAATGGACAGCTCACGAAGGGAAGTCATTCTTACCAGTGCAAATCGTGAAGCTCCGAAAGGTCTTGTGGTGGATTTTGTAGACAATCGACTGTATTGGTCAATAAAAAAAGATCCCAGCTCAATTTGGTCCTCAGATTTTGATGGTTTAGACCGAAAATTAGTTTTTACTGCAAATTCACCCCAATTTTCTACCAGTGATATTAGAAAAATTTCAATATTCGATGAAAACATTTACTGGACTGACTTTTATAGTAAAACAATTTACAAAGTCAACAAATGTGATGGGGAAGAGTTAACAGAGATTTATAAATCTGTAAGTTAACTTAAAAATTTAAAAATTAATTTATCGTATTCTTAAAATGTAAGTTTATGCGCAAGCGTGTTTTAAAGCAGACTTTATCATCTAATTGTAACACTCACGTAGTGTGTTAAGTATAGCAATTTACACAATTTAACTGGAATTACATCATTTATAGACGACTACTTATAAGTAGTATCATATTTGCATTTACAATTGTTTCCTTTTGTAATTAGGGATCACACTTGGAAGACATTAAGATTTACCATGACACATTGCAGCTCGAAGGGGAAAACCTATGCACGAAGCGGATTGGCCAATGTTCTCATTTTTGCTTTCCAGTTCCGTCTTCAGACAACGGCTCCGTTTCTACGACAACTTGTGCTTGTCCAGATGGACTCTCACTTTCCGCTGACGAACAAAACTGCGTGCAAGAGTAGGATTCAGTATTGAAAAATTATTGTATATATTAAAAATAACAATATTTTACAGAAAATTCTACTCGACAAATAATAAAATTGAAATTAATTTTAAATTGAATAGAACCGGATAAACAAAATATGATTACCTCTTTCCTTACTTAAATCGCAACTGCAAATAATCTAAAATTCGTAACACCACTTGTAACTTGTAATGAGTTATAATTATTATAATTATCTGACAATTATATCAACAATTTCATTTACGACGTTCTAGTCAATTTAAGCCAATGGTAAATTCAACCCAAACGAATTTTATCAATTTTAATTGAAGCCGGATTTTAGTAATGGAAATTCAGATTTGATTTCGCCCTGAGCCCATAGTCATTAGTTCCTTTAGTAAGATGTACTAAAAATTACAATTACAATTTTTTTAAAACTAAAATAGCTAAATGGCAATGTTTTAAATTAGTATGCAATTCATTAAAGCTATTAGGTAGTGAAGATTAGAGTCTTATATTCATTTTGTGACATTTAAATCAAGTTTTTTATAAATTTAGTAATAATTCTATCATTTTGAAATCGAGTTTGGTAATTTAACAGCAGGCCAAGGGAACCTAATTCAGTTTGATCGTAGCCATAGTATGAGCTGTGGGCATTACACAAGACCAAAAGCTCATAACAGTAAAACCCTTTGTAAAGTAATTCAAAAGTTTACACATTGTATGTTGAGTCTAGATTACACGTTTTTAATTTAATTTTAATCAAATAGTTGAATAAGTTTTAACGAGTATAACCCACCAAGCCATAAACGAGATTTTCTATGAGATATTTTTTTTCAGAAAAAGCGTCCAAAAAACTTAAAATGGCTTAACAATATCGTGCGCATAATGAATTTCGGTCAATAAAATAGTTTTTTGGAAAATCAAAAAAGGCTCCAAAATGGATTTTTGATCCTATTTTTCATAAAAAAACATCTAACATGTTAGACACAGTTTTTGAAAATTTTAGATAAAAAGCCATTTTAAAATATTCTGAATCAAAAACAAAAATTTAAATTTAAAATTTTTTTACTGAACAAAGGTTTTAATAAAAGTTTACTAGTTTTTGAATTCAGAATATTTTTTGGCTATTTTCTAAGTAAATTACTATTTTAACCTAATTTTGTCTATTACCAATTCCATTCATCAATTGGCACTGTTTACTTTACATTCTCAGACATGGCTTGGATCCTTGGCCACTGCTAATCGTCTACGGCTCTGTGTTGTACGGTAAACGTCACTGGATGGTTGACTGAAACCGGATCTCCTTCGGTGCTCCTAAGTGACCACTTCTTACTGTAGGGGCCTAGGGAATGGGACTCCCTTACTATGATGGAAGCGACGGGGATAGGTGAAAGGGTACAAAGACTGGGACGATCTGACGCTGTAGCCTCCTATTTCTTTACCCACAGGGACTCGTGGAGTCTGGTTGTAAGAACTTCGGTTATATCGACCTAATTAATATTGAATATAATTATATGAAGTATAGATAAGGAATTTGCTGGCTATAAATACGTTAAGTCCATGTTGCCCAGCTTAACAAGAGCCACAAATTTTGAAAATCATATGTCTGTTCACTTGTTATTTTTATCTAATTTTATTCCTCGACTGCATAGTACCAGTTGTATCAAAAGCTAAAAATACTAAACTCTGACGCCGCATATGAGGAATTTGTAAGAATTACAATTTTCAAATCATAAGGGGTCTTGCAAGTAATACGTAACGCAGTCGGGGTTAGTTGGTAGTTATGACCAGCGTTACTAAATCGTTACGATGGGTGGTTGGTACCTGCCTATTTGCTACGTAACGCTTTACACTAGATCAAATGGAATAATTTTAAAACAGCAAAATCCATTTAGTATATTTCGATTTAATATATTTTAAGCAGAGTACATCTACCGGATTTAAAATAAATGTTTCTGCACAAATACCGCGTAAATTTGAAATTGACAACAAATTGAAACTTTTTTTTACTGTATACAAATAAACTTCGCTTGTCAATATATGCAATATATCTTCAGTTTGGGTCTGGCCGCTAAAATGTAATTATACGTTTATTTAGGGTAGAGGCGGGTAATTGTGATCGGTCCGGTAATTGTGATCGCTCAGTTTTAAACAGGAAAACATTAACACTGACAGTATATGACTTTCTTACATCGAAGAATAGCGCTAGTTCTTCCGTGCTATAAATGCTTTAAAAATAGTCGCTAACGTTTTCCTGTTAAAAACTGAGCGATCACAATTACCGGACCGATCGCAATTAGAAGACTATACCCTAATTTTTTATTCATATAAAACATAATTCTATTGATTGCAGCTGTTTTGACTAAGTTTTAAAGGGTTTCAATTTAAGCGTTACGAAGGGTGGTCAGTTGGTGGTTTCCATGTTACGTTCGCGTTACGTGGGGTAGTTGATGGGTCAAAATTGGGCATTTTTGCGTTACGTATTACTTGCAAGACCCCTAAAATTAACGTGTAGTGTCAAAACCTCTATAAGCGGCAATGCAAAAGTCTAAACCTTTTGAGTAAATTGTATGAAAAGTTCTACATGTAAAATTAAAGTAGTAAAGGAACATTTTTAAAACTGGTAAATACGACATTTTGCACTTTTTAAAAACAACTAGCTACAACTTTTTGAATATTTAAAAACTAATTCAGTAACAATTTTTACAATTTTTCACAACTTCAGGTTCAATTGTAAATACGCCTTTCAAGAAGCAATTAAAATTTACAAATAAAGCATTTAACAATTATGAGATGCGTTATTTTAATTCATGGAAATATTTAATTTATATTACGGTTGTGATTGTGAATAGTAAGCAAAATAGTTTATTAAATAATTTACAAATACAACACGTCAAACCCTGAATGTTCTAAAAAATTATATAAGACAATTATATTATTGATATTCAATAAACAATAAAAACTGATTATCCTACTCTTTAAATACTTTAGACAACAGTAGACTTTAATTATAACAACCCAGCATTTTAAAGTTCGGTATGTTTCTAATTCAACTTTTTAATCCAACACCTAATGGCTGTTTACCAAGAACAATTAAATATCTTACACAGCAAAAGTAAATTAATAACATTATTGTTAACAAAACATTTTGGATTATTAAAGACCGATAAAGCATTTCCAGAATAAAGCAAACCCCAGAAATTCCTATGCCAATCCAAAAAATCAAAAAAATAGTTACAATATCAGATTTAGCAAAGGATAAGCTTTTTGGTTTCAAAACCTTGTCTTTAGATACTTTCAAAAAATCTTCCCCACTTTTTGCTTTGTATTTGTTAATGTTATCCCATTTTTCCCAAAACCAGTAAATACCAGAGCACAAAAGAATCTTTAGTTGATTCGGCACCCATTTGTGATACTTATGAAGCCCACGAATAAAGCCGTAGTAAGCAGGCCGGCTAAGGTAATTGTCCTTTTCTCACATATTGTGAGCCATTCTAAGTCCTTTCTTTAGCACTGAATTTTCCTGAAGAATATTCCAATAGAGTGTGAATTCGGGTTTTCGGAACACAAATGCTGCCTTTGAAGTTTGTGTAAGATTTTGTAGTATCTCGTTTAAATTATTCAGACAAATGTGTTTTGTTTGAGTTGTAAAATCGTTAATTAGCTGTAGGTATTTGTAATTATCAATTTTACCAGCGGAATGATTTTTATTTAGAAATGTAACCCAGTCGTTGTAGAAATTGCATTCAGAATATTGAAAATTACATCTTGCAAAGAGTACCAAATAGGTAGGGAGCCCGTTTGGTAAAATATTGTTCGAAGTGTTTGCCCAAAGTTTGAGGACGTCCTTGCATTTATCTGGACTAATGAACGTGTACAAAGTAAAGTTATGAAGTTGCGAAGCAGAAGTCCAGTTTGTTTTGTATTGATGCACTACTGTAAAGTCTGACTTAAGAAGTCCTTTATATCCGTTAGATAAAATCATTATCATGAGCAAATACAAAGCGATAACCTTTGCACTGATACGTTGTACTTTACTATTTTTAAACTTTTTTAGAAACAATTCAACTCCAGCTTGTTCTACAATAGCACTTGACAACCGCATTAAAACGTTGACCCAAATTTCTGAAAAACTATCAGTCCAAGAAGTATTGGTTTTTTGGGTTAAAATACCTACCGCTGCAGAAAGAGCAAATACCGTCCCTAAAATAAAATACCATACTGACATTTCAAATGGACTCGTAACAATGTCAAAACTATTTGTGCTTCTAGCAACATTGTGAGCAGTAATAAACATATAAGGTTTTGTTTTACCAACTTGGTAGAGCATAAGGTCAGTTTCAGCATTAGTTGCAAAACTAAATTTAAAGTCTACAAAGTTACTAATTTGCAGGTTTTTGGAACCCACTGGTGTTTGATTTATGCTTTTAACAGATAGGTTGAGAGGAAGAAACAGAAAATCATACGTTGCAATAGAAAGTGACGTTGGATTGGTTCTGTGAAATGGGGATTTTTCTTTAGTATGGGTGTTAACCCTGAGGTTAATTACATGCCTTACGCTCCACCCAAAATTTCGGCCATTCATTATAACGGTCTCGTAGTTTTTCAGGGCATCTTTAACGCATGTCATAGAACTAGTGACAGAACACACAAGGCATGCCTCTGCTTTTATGCAACCCGTTTCTACAAAAAAGATTGCTTTTGTCGGCGAGACACTTACTTCAGTAAGTAAATAATATGAAGACAGTGAATCAGCTGCTTCGTTAGATAATATTTGACGATATGTAGCTAGTACTAGTATTGGCATACGAGCTTCATATCTATTCTTATACACAAAAGAAAAAAATGCGTGATCATCCCTGTACGCGTACGTTTTGACGGAACTCTTGACGCAATTTTGATTTACAAACATGAGATACCATTGTGGAAAGATATTGATATGTGAACTTCGTTTCTTTAAATTTTTTGTCATGGATTTGAATCGTTTAATATTTAATTCATGACATTTCTCCACAACAAATATTAAAGCATAGCACTGAATTTCTCTCATTGGCGCTTGTAGTGTAATATTCTGCTTATATCTAGTACTTGAAGTATTTTGGGAAAGCGTCGTGTTTGTAAAAAGTGTAGTTGGAATTTGGATTTGATGACGATTTATAACATAACCAATTACAGCAAGTTGAATATAACATTTTCGAAGGTAGTCACTTTCAATTATTTGTCTTAAATCAAGAAATGCTGCAGGATATTTAATATTTATCAAACTAGATTGGTAAATACTGCACAATAGAGACAATTCAAACAAATATATAAACATTTGCATCACGAGCGTTGTTTGGATGTGTAATATAACTATACAAATAATTTAGTTCATTTTTGCTAACTAACAGATTTTAAAAATCACAATTACTGGTAACTGTGAATTGTTACCTATTTGCTTATTAGTAAAGCTTGCTTGTTTATGAATAAACTACTGTTAAAAATAATGTAAGGCTTCTGTAAGGCAACACGCTTACGTTAAGCAATTAATTTTGGTGCTGAAATACACTTATAATTGGGCGTAATATACTTCCTTGACCAGTATTTCCTTCCTGTTTTGGTTGGTCTTTGATTATTTGATATACCGTCGAAGTTGTTCACCTATTCTATATGTGGGGATGTGGTGAAAATAATTACATTTCACAACACTTGCTGCTCCTTAAGAACGTTTTTAGTCTTGTCAGTATTTTACTTCCTAGTATAAAATCCAGGTAGATACATTATTGGATATCAAACAAGGAAATTTAGTAGGAAATAATGATTTCCCACAATTCAATAAAACACTGGCGCTTTGTTCCAGATTTGTTAACCCTAGATATTAAAAAGATGCTAAAATTAAAGCCAATTGATTTGATAACTGGCAAACAATGCAATGGTTTTGTAGTAGGATTTACATAGGTTTATGCAAACATAAGGTTTTACGTTTTGTTTAGACTAATATTTGCTGAAAGCTCAGGAACCCACAGTGAAAAAATAGAGCAGGAATTATAGTTGCGTAGCTTGGGAATGTAGCATGTAAAATAAGAAAGACAAGATTTAAACGGAATTACAGCGTAAGATGATCTTCGTTGTATGCCACCCTTCCTCTTTCCTTTTCTTATGCCTGAAAAGTGTAAAGTTATATAATAAAAATCTGGCGCCTTGCGCCGGATAAGTCGATTGGAGGCCGCAAGTAGATGCAGAGCTTACAGCGAATAACTTATTTAATGAAGAAGTGGAGCACTACTGTGGCCACGGTAAAAGTCCTTGGGCACTGGCCACATTTGAAATCAAGGGGCTTTCTTGGGTCTCATTTTTTTCACGTGAATTTTTCTATAGTGTGAATTCAACATAGCCTGACTCAGGTAACGACGGCGACATGTCCGGCATTTGTACTTCTTCACCGTCTCAGGCAGAGGATTTTTCTCTCAGGGGACTTTCTTCAGGGAAACCTAAATTTAAGGAACTTTAACCAAGGGAACTTTCATTCGGGGGGCTTTTACTTAAGGGATGCTTTGTTTCGTTTTCGTTGTACCTGCCTCTGATTTTTGAGAGGCCATGTGATCTCTGTAGCCTTGGAGGCCCCGGAAATATTTTTCCGAGTCTGTCTCATTACATTAGTACTTTGGCAACTTATAAAATCGACGCTCGCCCTGCAACTTTTGATCCAAAGCAGTTTTGTAGGGGAAGTCGGCTTCACGGCAGTAGTAGGCAGTGAGGTTTGTGTGCGTATATTGATGATCTGGTAGGATTTTAGTGGTAGGGAATGCTCTGCAGCAGGTGGCGCAAACGTTTTTCCGCGTGAAGAGGTTTTTAGTTTTGATTTTTTATTAACAGATTTTGAATAGTAATCAAATTTAATTTTAAATAGGTCTTTCGTGCCTTTTTGCAAGTTAAATTGTTTTCGTCTCCAAATTTTCTTTCAGAGAATGTCTAATTTTTGCGTCCATTATAATAAAGTCTGATCCACTGTCCGTAGTCGAATTCGAATTCACAGCGCTATTGTTAGAATGGTAGTCCTCGTGGTTTTCAGTTTCGTCCCCGTTAAATATTTCGTTCTCGTCGCCAACAGTTTGGATAAATACGGTTTAGAATTGTGACCTGTAGAGGAGTACCTACAGACACGCAGAAAGGCGTACAAACAGATAGACGGACACAAAACTATTCTAATAGATGCAGCTAAAGCTCAGCATCTAAAAAGCGGGAAAGTTTCCAGTTGGCAACATTAAAGGGAACAGTGTATGCAACAAACTAGGTTTTTATAAAGGTGGCAAATGTTCAACAGCAACGTTGTAATTTTGAAATGGTAACATGGTAATGGGGGTTAAAGCTCATGTTATAAATCTAAATGGTATGCAAAAATTTATTAATAAATAATTTATTAAATCATTAGGACGTCAGCGAAAGAGATTTTAAATTTACCAACTAGTACACCTACAAATATGATGTACTCTAGCACCAAAGTTAAAGGGCTGGGTCTAATCAGAGCTAAATGGGAAGCTGGTATTCAAAATTTTAATGCAACGGAAATTTTAATCCAATCGCAACACTCAATTCTGTATGAAATAAAGGACTTTGAATCTGATCAAGCAAAGTCTTTGGACTTCCTTGATATTCCTCCTGATGTTCGAGAAATTGTTTTGGCAGTGCGTGGTAAAAAAAGCAAACCCATCCGTGATCACCTAAGAAGTTTGGAGTACGAAAATTGGTGCAAACTTCCTCAGAAAGGACAAGGAGTAATACAGTTTGCTGAATGTCCACAAGCAAACAAATGGATTAATTCTAAAAATGGTCTATCCTCATCTGAATGGACAAACGCTCTAAAAATGATTGGTAATGTTATGCCGGTTAATGCAATCCCGCGACCTGATCAAGGATCATTCCGCTGTAGACATGGCTGCAGTGAGACAGAAACTTTAGGCCATATCCTTGGAAAGTGTCCACGGGGGGAGTTAATACGTAATAACCGACATCATGCAGTAAGGCGTTTGATTGCGGAGGCTATGAAAAAGTCGGGATGGAAAGTTTTGCAAGAGGTGGAATGTACAGGAGACGGTTCGAGGCGTGTTGATATTATTGCTTACAACCAACGAACAAGAAAAAGTTTGATTCTTGATCCAACTATTAGAATGGAGCAGAATGACTGCGAGCAAGCTACGGCAGTAAATCGGGAGAAAAAAGATATTTACGATCCTTGCATTCCGTACTTTCAGCAAAAACTAGGATTAGATGAGATTGAGGTGATAGGACTTTACATTGGAGCTCGCGGGACTATTACCAAATTTTTCCTAGATTTTATGAAATCTCAAGCCTTAACTTCATTCCTCATTGAAGATATTGTAACAACAGTGCTGAAGAAATCAGTGCAGATTTGCCAACATCATTTGTATTCTATAGTTTCTAATGCCTGATTGACTACATTAAATATTCTTTCAGTTTAAATTTTTACAAAGTTAAATTTACTATATAACAAATTTGTGTAACGTATACTGAGTCGTTTAGGCTACCCTCGATGGAGGTCAGTGTTAAGTTTGTTCTTTTGAATAAAATTATCTTTATATATATATTGCTTATTACTGCCGAAACCTTCATACGGATGACCACAAACGTTATCGATTAGATGATACTGCCACATACCCTATGTCGACTATACTGCCAGATCACACACTTATACTGCCACATAGACTATTGCCAAAACAGAACCAACTTAACTAATTGTTTTTTAAACATATAAATGGTATCCAATAAGCAATACTGCATACATCATGGCTTTGCTTAAAATAGAAATAAAAATTTCAAATAAATATATTAAAGTTATGTATTGCAAGTTGCAAAAGAGATCTATCCCACGTTTAAATGAGATTCTTTTTTATAGACGAAATATATTGCCCACTTCGTGTGGTGTGGTACGTCATAAACAGATATGTGCCTTACAAAGGTCTTACACTGCCAGAAGCATTCGTCGGGACAGTACCAATTTTTTGCAGCCCACGGTTTTAAAGTCTAATTAACCTCGCCAGTCATACCCAACCCACTTGTACGAGCACGATTCCTATCCCTGTTTCCTGGCCCTAGGTAAATTTATTCTGTAATATTATGTAAATAATTTTTAGAAGATCATATAGGAATTAATTTAAATAAAATACGTAATTTATTTTAATATAAACGCGAAGGCGGCCTTGAGTCGGCACTCACAGACATTATACATAGATGATTCCTTACACACTGTATGTAATGCCTTTATTTGCTTAGCTGATCGTACGTTAAAGTCCAATCACTTCAAGTACAAGGTTGTTTAGAATGAGAAAAAGTGAAAAGGCAGTAGATGGTGGGAAAACAAGTTTTTATGAAATAATAGAATCGACTGTAAGAAACAATTTAAATTTCCAACACACGCACCTACCTACACTGTTTTAACAATATAATTCACTTATAATACACACCGAAATGTTTTTTCATAATGCAATAAAAAAACAATTATTATGCCTAGAATACTATTGTACGTACACATTTGAAATTTATTACACAATATACATCTGTCATTTAATTACTCAACATTTATTCTAGGAAGAGACGGTTACGATTTAGACACGACTGCTAAAAGTTTTGGTATTCATTAGACTTCCAAGCAATTCTTAATGTCGAGTGGGAGTTCCTTTTGCCTTTGTCAAGGTTGAAACCGTAGTGTTTACGATTTTTAAGTGAGGCTAGTCGCATTTGTAGTTTCTCAGGATACCAATTAAGTGGTTCAATTTTGATTTGATTTTATTTTTTAATGTCTAACCACGCAGGAACAATCTAAAAATGTATTTTTCAATTTTAAATACTCTTATGTTAGTCAGAGTTTTATTGATTGTTGGTGCAAGAGGATAAGAGGACAGGTGACTTCGTCTACTGAAGAACCTTCCGTGCAAATTTTTAGTGAAAGTTCATCATTTAAACGTTTAACATCGACTACAGAAGCAGCAGGAAGTATGACACGGACTCCAGATACTCAAGAAGATCAGGATAGACGTGCTGTTATACCGACACGACGAACTATTCAAAGGCGTGTTACAAGATGTCCACCAAGGTAAGCTAATTGCAAGTAAAAATATAAGTGATGTACTTACATTTACGTGAGTCTATCAAAGCTGATTAAGTTTGTTTAGTAGTTTAGTAATGTAATTATTACATATTCTTTTTTATAAAATTGCAGGGTTGACTGCTACAGCAAGAAGTAAAACCAAGTTAATAAAACGGATCATGCGTTAATTTTAAATAAAAAGTTTTAAATACTGTGTAAAAGTAAGCTTTATCATAGATCGTGTGACTCTGTAAGAACCTTATGAATGTAAAAAAAATAAAAATAATATATTTATTTCAACTTAATTTACATTATCGACCCATGGGTCGCTTGGTCCCACGACACAATCTGAAATAAACGCGTCATGATCGTACTTTTTATATTTTCCTTGAGATTAAACTCTAATGATTAATATTACACTTTAAAATTTTCACAGGAACCAAAACTTACGTAAGATCGTGCCGCACGAACACAATATCCTAAAAGCGTAGTGCGCAAACGAACGTCTTCTTAGGTAGATTAAAAAATATTTTTATATCTGAAACAAACAAATTCGCAAACATATAAACTACACGAGCAACGTTTGGGAATTAAAGAACCGTATTTACTATTTATTTCACAAATTACAATAACTATAATCTACATTTTAAGAGAAAGAAAACCAAATTAACCTATGATATTTGGCTTTAAAAAGCATTCATATATTTTCTCTTCGAAACATAATTCTGGGCAACTTATTTTAAAATTCACTACAAGCCATAACTTTGCTTGTCACTGCGCATGCTTCAGTTTTAACCACAAACAGCTCACAAATCAAACACAAATATTTAAAAAAAAACATGGCATTCTTGGAACACTCTGTGGTTTGGATAGTAGTTTTAAATGTAATTTTTGGAAATAAAATTTCCGCTAACGAACTAGACCATATCCCAGTCATTCAATATGATTTAAATATTTGGATGTCAATGTATCGCCCTTGCCACCTTTACGTTATTTTACCGTTACTTCCAACCACAAAATTAGAATTTCAACCCACAGACTACCCAATTGTTCTCTCAGTAAACACATGGAGTTCAATCAATAGTCAAAGTCCCGTAAAGTACGTTGATGGTGAATTCATCTTTGCTACGCCAGTGTTTGTGCACACACTGCAACCAAAATGTTTTCCCAAATTCATATTTTGCCGCGCCGTTTTCTTGGATCTGTCCTGCGTGGATATTACCTTGTTTGGGAAAGATGAATTCATTAATTACTACGACAATTCCTTTCCCTTCTTGTTAAATCTCGTGACATTTGTCACTATTGCTACAAATTATAATGCAAGAGATTATGGTTTTCTATTTCATCACCTAAGAGTGAGAGAAACGACAGCATCACATCCTGGTACGAGATATTTAAGGAGATTGTCCTTCACTTCTGTAGTCGACCATGTGTCCCAGCCGAAACCAGCAAAAAATACAACGCTGTCATTAACTGGTTCTATTATATTCGAATTTCAACAATTTTTTGTAGTATGTGGATACTGCAAAAGATTTGAAATGATTCGAATTTTATTTGACCGCTTGGATGACAGCACAGGGCAATCTTTGGATAAGCAGTATCAAGTACTGTCAACGAGATTTGGTTGGGTTGAAATAGGCAACGAAATGCAATGGGACCTCCCAAAGTTGTCCCACTCTTTGCATGATAGGAATGAATTCAGAAATATAATTAAAGATAACGTCATAAACACACTTAAAACTATTTTTTTGAACAAGAATGCCAATGACACACGCCTAGAAGATCACAGATATAGAAGCGTTGGCGGAAACATTGCACACTTCAACTACGACGCATTTCTTTTCCATGGATCTACGGACGTAATTATAATCAGAGATGACGGTCTATCTTTTATAACTTGCAGTGGTGTGGACAACGAACTGGATTTTCAGTATCTTCTCCAACCTTTTGACATGTCTATTTGGAAATGTCTCCTGATCTTTATGGTGATACTTTACATTCAATTTGTAATTTTGCTTATAAAGCCCGCGTACATTCAAGGGAATTTATTGCATCCTATTACGTTGCTGCTTCATGTTTTTTTGGAAAATTACACGCAACCTCAAGCAAGAGACCTTAAACATGTGAAATTATTTGAAACACTCATTTTTCTCTGGATGCTGGGCTGCATGTTTTTAAATCAAATCTACACAAGTGTCATAACTACAGACGTGACAGCCCCATTCCCTCGTGCCTTTCCTAATACATTTTCTAAAATTCAAAATTTTACATTTTTTGGGCCTCTCAGGCCTTCATCTAGGGATATAAGTGAGAGAGCTGATACACTGAAGCAAACGATAGAATACTGCGAGACTCACTACTCGAATATAGAAGAGATGTATGACTGCCGGGCTCAGAGACAAATTCTATTCTGGCCAGGTTTACTAAAATTGACATTGATTGACGATTATTTTATAAAATATTGGTCCACCAAGGGAAATGACACCGGGTTTGATTATCTTCGCCGTCGCTATTTGAAATTTAAGTATTTGGAAAGGAAAGATTTTCATCTGCCTCCCAAGTTTCCGGCAGTTACCATTCAGGAGGAAGTTTTGAAGTGTAACAATTCTGCATATATACACTCGACAAGTCGAATTTTGGATTTTGAAATATTAGAAAAAAACGATAGTTTAATAGATTCGCGGAGAGCGAGTGCTAAATCCCTGCTTAAAGGACATGATCAGTTTCTAGACATGATCGTAGGATGGAGCATAGTAGATCCACATAAAGTCGGTGAAGATGTTTTGAATTTTATTCGTACCCTAGTAGAAGTAGGGATATATAGACGGTTAGAAGAGGGATATGAAAGTCTTAGACAGTCTCGAAATAGTGTCAGATATTTTAACGAATCAAAACATTTTGGCGAAGAGCCGGAACCTTTGGAGTTTCGAGCTAATATAGTTTTTACCACTTTTTCTATTTGCACCGTACTTCTAAGTTTTGCAGTGGCTGTTTTGTGTTTGGAAAGCATAGTTTTGTTTGAATGGACTGATGACCTCATATAGATCATTAAGGGTAAAGCAAGCAAAGTTCTACGTTAATTAGAATTTCATTAATTTTGACTGCTAAGCGTATTGTTATGCACTTTTATTTGCATATAACATTATGAAACATACAGTATTATAGAACAAACATTTTTATTATTATTATTATTACTATTATTATTATTATGCAGGGTTTTTCAGGGTAGTTGAAAACATTTTGAAAAGTGAATTGTAAGCCATTAAACTGTCTAATCAATGTGCAAAATACAATTAAGCCCCTAAAGCATAATAATACGCATGTACATACTATTTTTTCAAATTTTACTGTACTAAATACTTTAAGACAGTTTTTGTGCGGATATGAAAGATCGCAGAGTTAGGAAATTAATAGTCTGTAAACGTCAATTAGTGAATACATAATATTAAATTGTTAGCTGTCACCTCACCTTATAGGTTGTACATGCTTGAATTGAAGTTTGAATTACATTGGACTGGAGCGAGGCTACTGACCTTATATAAATAATAATATACTTTATGAAAATTGGTAACTGTAGCTAATGTTCTGCGTATTTATTGCTAAGTTCAAGTCCAGCCTATTCTACTCTTTGACAAAGTTATTTACAAGAAAAACCAAGTGAACACATTGGAGGGGGCGATGCTGTAGAAAAACAAGTTTTTATAGAATGTAATTAAGCAACGAAAAAAAAAATTATATTTCCTGCTCGTACATTCTACTACAGCTTAATGCTATAATGCAACTATAATACAAAATAAGTACTACTTAAATGATGTTTGTGTAATAAAGTAAGAAAAAACTAACGTACACTACGCATTCATTTGTAATAAATATTACACATTATAATTGCCTGCGCATTATTTACTGAGAATGTTTCGGCCAGACAGATAGACGATTACGATTTCAAAACCATTGCTGTAGAAGCTTCTTTGACTTTTTTCATATATGTACCTACAATACAAATTGAATTCATTAAATCTTTGGATTTCCCAGTGAATTACATCAGCCTTGAAGTAAAAAATCGCAGATTTCACAGTCACGGAAAAGTTGCGTCTGCCTTGTTTCGCATTTTCATTACAACCTTCAATCTAACTAATTTCATTCTGCTAAAGTTGCAGCTATAGTCTTGAGGATTTTAATCGTAACGTAATTTTGTTTAACCCTATCAAAACATTTTTAGTAAAAGTTATAAAATATTTTAAATTTTATTTTACTTGTCTTAACAGTGTCAACCATATAATGCATTTTTTAATATTATATACGCTCATTTTGGTTGGAATTTCACTGATTGGATCAAGTGTAGAAGCGGCCCTGTCCACCGAAAAACCTACAGTGCAAATTGACAGTGACACTTTGCCACAATTACAATCGGAACCACTGACAACAATAAACATTTTGACATCAACTACAGAAGCTGGAAGTGTGGCGCCTACTCCAGTTACTGAAGAGCAAGACAGGCGCGTTCTTATACCTACACGAAGAACTGTGCATAAGCCCAGTAAGAGGTGTCCACCGAGGTAACTGCAACTGCTAATTGCACGAAAAATTTTTACTGTATATCGTCGATGAAGAATGAAGTTTGATCATCTCCTTTTGAAGCTAAAATGAATTATGATCATCTCCATTCTGCTCTAAAATGAATTTTGACCATCTCCATATTTTAAAAAATACGGCTATTGAGATGTTATTGATTAGTTGAGGGTTCAGAAATTCGAAACTAAGTACAATAGGGGTCACCCATAAATGACGTCATCAAGATATCTCCATTTTAAGTCCCTATGATCCTCCTGTCATCAGATTACCCGTTGGATAAATGGCTATCTTTAGCATGCGATACCATGAATATCCAAGTATGCTGCTTGGCCATACCCATTACGTCATTTATAGGGGACCCCTTTTTTTTTAAAGTTGCAACGGTGGTTTGTTCATAAACTAATTCCTGATCCCATGAATGATGCACTAATTTATTAATTTTATTAAATTAATTCATCAATAAATCATTAAAAGTTTAAAAATATTAAGGGGTCGCCCAAAAATGACGTAATGGGTATGGCCAAGCTGCCTTCTTGGATATTCATAGTATCGCATCGCATACTAAAGATAGCCATTTACCCAACGGGTAATCTGATGACAGGAGGGTCATAGGGACTTAAAAGGGGGATATTTTGATGACGTCATTTATGGGTGACCCTTAATGTATTTACTTTCGAATTTCTAAACCCTTAACTAATCATTGACATAACTCATTAGCCATGTTTCATGAAAAATGGAGATGATCAAAACCAATTTTAAATCAAAATGGAGATGATCATAATTCATTTTAGCTTCAAAAGGAGATGATCAAACTTCATTCTTCATCGACGATATATAGGTAGATTTTAATAATCCGCGGGAATTTTTTAACTGGAGGCTATGTAGCTACAAAACTCCCCCTGGTAGTCATTAAAAGCTTTACGTTAGTTTTATACTGTTTTTTTCATATTTGTAAAAAATGTTGGGTAGTGATACAAATTTTTGCGTCTGCGGCTTCCTTAAAATATTAAGTCGCGTTTTTCCTAACTATAAAATTTGAATTTTTGTAAGTTATTACAAATCCTAACGCAGGGATTAATTACTAACAGAAAAATGGTACAAAATGTTATTAAGTTCATTATTTTCTTGACGTGCTAAAGTTGCAATTTGGATGTTGGATTAATTTTTATCTTTTATTATATTGCAGGGTTGACTGCTTTGGCAAAAATTAATCAATGGATCGTGAATGAAATTGAAAAATGACAAGTACATACTTGGTTGTAAAATAATTAGCTTTGTCGTCTGACTTGTGACTCTGCAAGAATGAAATGAATTTAATTAATAAAAAACATTGTAACATAAAACAGTGCGGAACCATAACCACTGTCATTAGTAAACCATTAAGTTGTCGTAAGGAATACTGTTAATAAAATTCATGCAAAATTCAGAACCCAATTAAGTCATGTACCTAAATAATAAATAATTATGTTAGCATTAAGTTGCAACTGTTATGTTCTGCAGTAGCTCTTTACTTTTCTTCCGATTTTGTTTTACAATTTATAGTGCTCACTGATTAATGACATTGAGCACCAATTAATTACAATTATCTCACATAAGAGGAACGTAAACTACCCGGCCAAGGTAAGCTGGAAGTTGGATAATAGTTATGCCCTTCCGAAAATGAAAATATAGACAGGAGGAAATTATCATTTCAGATGCTGCTAATGCTTTTGGGCAGCCTAGCCTATAGTGTGCAATTAAAAGAATAATTTAATTAATATTGTTTCTGTAATTTTAGTAGCACAAAGTACGTATTAAAAATAAAACATCTAATAGTGAGTCACTCTGATAATTTATTGCAGAACTGCTCAAAATATATTTAACAAAATTATGTAGTATATAGTTGAACAAGCTATTAAACAAACAGAAATATCTTAGGCAAACAAAATTGAATACAAATTCAATACCGATGCCTTACATGATTCATTTGTGGAAAATTTTAGACGCCCAGAGCTCAGTTTTAATTCTTTTTTCAATAAGTGGACACACTTGTATAAGGCAAAAAAAATTACATACTAAATTGCTTAAACATGCCACACCTTCATAGCAGGGTAAGACATTCGGTCACTTTGTGTTGTCCAAAAACTTGTAAACGGTAGTCACTAATTTTTAGAAAAACTACCTCTTTGTGAGCCGGGCGGAGGCCAGAGGAAAAGACTCGTTCAACTTCGTTCGTTTTACCTCCTATGAAAATATCAAATGGATATTATATTGTTAAAAGCTCATGACTTGAGCCCTAACGAGCTTGGAGAAAAAAAAATGAGTCGTGTCGGGTCTAAAAATGTTTGGTTTTACCGACCGGGAACCCGGTCATGAACGAAATCAACTCGGTCACTTTGGTTCTGTCTGACACTGCTGCATAGTGGCGGACCTATACCTATAGGTGGCTAATCTATAACTATATTATTTTGTAAGTGAAATCATTTCAATGTAGGGTATCTTTTAAGTTGTGAACCAGTGGTAAATTTAAAAACATTTTGTACAATAATACCTAAGGCCTCTATTTTAAAAGTCACTAACAAGAGAATGGTTTCACATAGAACCCGTCGATTTCCATAGGTTATGCCTAAAAATCAGGCTACTTTTAAATAGTGGAGATCCAAAGTAACTTGACTGCATTTTGCGTTGATCGGTTACAATAGCCCGCCAAAGTTTAAAAAATTCAAATTTTAATACTTTGCCGCCCTGTAGCTTCTACAGTTATCATTCGATTTCGACGTTTAATGTTTTCTAACGTTTAGACGTTTTTCTAAAAAGCAATTTCAGGATGTTTCAAAATTCAAAATTTTTCATTTTTTCAAAAAATTTTAGAGAAAACAATATTTTTGAGGCCTAATTTTAGAGACCAATTTTTTCGAAAAAATTTAAAATTTTAAATTTTAAAAAATCCTGAAATTGCTTTTTAGAAAAAAGTATAAACGCTAGAAAACATCAAATTTCGTCGGAATCGGATGAGAACTGTAGAAGCTACAGGGCGGCAAAGTATTAAAATTTGAATTATTTAAACTTTGGCGGACTGTTGTGACCGAACAACGCAAAACGCAGTCAAGTTACTTTGGATCCGGACTATTGTAAAGTAGCCTGAATTTTGTAGACATGACTCATTGAAATCGACGGTTTCCATTTGAAACCATTCCCTTGTAAGTACTTATATATATGTTCGAGATTCAGTTCACCCTACGAATTAATCACACTTACATGGGAACCTACCCTGCTTGAACACAAGGATTCAAACGAATTGTATCATAACGTCTTCTATGTGGCTAGTAACATCTGCGAGTATAGTCGTTCGGGTGCAAAATGGCTTATCTCAATTTTATTCGAATTTGTATTTTTGAAATTTTCTTGAAACAAAAAGTTAAGAAAATTCAGTGGGAATAACAGTGGCAAATTTTAGTGAAGGCAGGGTCTCCCCCCTTCCATACTTTCGTAAAAACGGATATATTATGACATGGAGTAAATGAAGTGCTAAAATTATGTTTGCTAATAATTATCATCTTTCTGCAACTGAACATACTAAAAACACTTCAACTGCAATGGGGTCGTCCATAAATGACGTCATAGAAATTTTCCAGTTTTAGGACCGCATAGCTTCCCTGTCATAAGCTTAGCTTAATAGCCTAGCTGTTACTATCTATAAATTACGTTCCAGATTTTTGTGCTAATCCCCGTCCGTCTCCCTAAATCGCTACCACATTTTCATTTCTCAATGCCCCCCCCCCCATATAATTTAATTTTTTTTTGAAAAACTGAATTTTATACTACACTTGACATTTTATTTATTATGTATCTGCTTTGATTTTCCAGTATAATAATAATATATAATATTAATTTATTCATTGGGTCGATTTAACCGAAGTTCATACAACCAGACTCAACGAGTCACTGTGGGTGAGGAAATAGGAGGCTACCGCGTTAAATCGTCTCGGTCTTTGTACCCTTTCACCTATCCCCGTCCCCTCCTCCACAGTAAAGGAGTTCCATTCCATGTCCCCTACAGTAAGTAGTGGTCACTAAGGAGCACCGAAGTAGATTGGGTTTCAATCAACCATCCAGTGACGTTTACCGTACAACACCGAGCCGTAAACGATAAGCAGTGGCCAAGGATCGAAGCCAGGTTTGAGACTGTAAATTTCGTTACATACAGTCCTAACCGCTCACCCAAGCACGCCTGCTTATGATTTGCCAGTGTAAAAAATTTAGAATTAAAAAAAATGCTTGAAGCATCATTTTTGCAATCCTACCCCCTCCCTGCCGTTTCTTTGCGTCATTCAGCTAAACCCCCTCTCCCCTAAAATTAAGACGTAATATATGGATGGCCCTTAATCATTGCGTAAATGGCTAACTTTAACATGGCATGCCTTAAATATCCAAGTATTGAACCTCCTTATGATGTCATTTATAGACGGTCTCTAATACCTATTTGGAGTTCAATGGAATTCATGGTAGCGATGTTATTTGACGTCAAACTACAAAAGAAATAGGTCATAGTAAATCGTTTTGAAAGCATATTTATTCTTCGATATTTAAGACATCTAATGTTAAGAATAGCCATTTACACAATGAAAAGGCTGATGCGGTCATAAAACTGGAAAATTTCTATGACGTCATTTATGGACGACCCCATTGCAGTTGAAGTGTTTTTAGTATGTTCAGTTGCAGAAAGGTGATAATTATCAGCAAGCATAATTTTAACACTACATTTACTCCATGTCATAATATATCCGTTTTTACGAAAGTATGGAAGGGGGGACCCTGCCTTCACTAAAATTTGCCACTGTTATTCCCACTGAATTTTCTTGATTTTTTATTTCAAGAAAATTTTAAAAATGCAAATTCGAATAAAATTGAGATAAGCCATTTTGCACCCAAACGACTATACTAGCAGCAGTTACTACCTACAGTAGAAGACGTTATGATACAA
Organism: Dicyrtomina minuta; assembly: GCA_949802685.1. Classification (NCBI taxonomy): domain Eukaryota; kingdom Metazoa; phylum Arthropoda; class Collembola; order Symphypleona; family Dicyrtomidae; genus Dicyrtomina; species Dicyrtomina minuta. The sequence goes on along the minus strand of OX461808.1, from coordinate 92,184,293 downwards.
TTCGTTTGAATCCATGTGTTCAAGCAGGGAAGGTTCCCATGTTAGCCTTAGCATTCAAGTAAACCCAATGGGTGGTAACCTTCACGTATGATTTCATAATAACTTGAAAGTGAGCAGAGCAGGACTTACACTACCAGTGATAAGAATTGGTGAAATGGGCATGGGATTCAATTTTTTTGATTTCTCACTGCGCCCCAGTTATCGAATTATGTTTAGGCTTTCTAGAATTCAGCATTTGTACTGACAATCGCATTCAAATCAAAATTATTGCAAAAACAGAAGTTCTGAACGTACAACGAAAACTCAATAAAATACAGTTGTTTGTTATACGTTATTGAGGCACCAGAAAATGGCCTGTTATTGCAAACATTTGTTGATTTTACTTGCACTTAATTTCTTAAAGCAAGAACTGGGAGCATTAGAAAGCAGCAGTGATGAGATTTTTGCCCTAAAATCGATTCTTAATCCGCTAAAAGACTGTCAATTTGTTGTTATGACATCTTGTAGTCACTCTGACACGTTCACAGCACAACTAATTGCAGAAACGTTTAGCATCTTCCAAGAATTTGAATCCTCAGACCTTGATTTCACTAGAAAAGTTAACCATTGTTAGCCTTAAGAAACACGCTTTCAGAGTTAACTATTGTTAAATCTAAAAGCGAGTTTCTTGAGCCTAACAATAGTTAACGTTTCTAGTGAAATCAAGGTCTCACTTCAGTCATTTAACAATTTTAGCCAAATAAACAGACAATGTCAACAACTAAGATATCAAGAAATTTGCTACGTTCAAATTGCCATTCCAACCCCAAATAAAAACAAGAACGTGTTTTTATTGAACACACCATTTCGATCAAAAAACGAATTGGATGAGGTCAATCCCCAGCAAGATATATTTATTCTACTGCTTCCGTCATTGACACAAAACGTTAAAGAATTCGAAATTAATCGGAAAAGATTTTGTTGGTTCCCACAATACTTCCTCCTGCTTTCCTTCAAACTTCAAAATGGTAACACAACTTCAAACCCCCTTCAAAATAAATATTAGCTTACAATGCGAGACGGTCATTCGAGTTGAATTAAATTACAACTCCCTAACAGGTGCAACCAACCTGCGTCTTATTTTACTGGAAGGTGAAGTTTTAGCGCTTCAGTCAACTGCATCAAAATCACGTGATTTGCTTTTAAAAACGATTTTTAGAAATGCTATTCAGCAGAACCTTGAAGGGCTCAAAATTCCAGTCCAGTATGATTATGACGGACTAAACATAACAGAAATACACACTAACACGGATTTGGCAACACCGCAAGATATTTACAGAAATGGGAACCGTGGAATAGCAATCATTAAAAGGGTTTCCGTTTTAGCAAACCGTCTAAATTTTACACCTGTAGAAGTAGACGAGTCAGCCTTCCATTATTTTTCTCAAAGATGTTGGAATGGTTACATTTCAACCAAAACTGCGCATTCATCCTACGGTAACAAATTCTCAACTGTGACAACTGCTGCAGATTCTTTTAGAATTTTTTACGGGAAACCAGCAGATCAAAATATCCCGCCAAAAATTTATTCGATGGTCCAACCATTCAAAATCAATGTTTGGCTTTTTTTGGGAATTTCAATTTTTATTTTTGTAGTTTTTACAAAATTTGCAGTCAGTCACACTACTATTGGTCGACTTGGTACAGAATCAATAATCATGATGACAGTTCCACCGTTTGTGAGTCAAACAGTTGGGCAAACAGCTGATTTAAAAAATATCCGAATGTTTCAAAATATGTACATTTTGTGGCTTATTTTCTGCCTCCTACTCAGCACAATATTAGCGTCATATTTGCAAAGCTTCAGAGTCGTCCCGTCAACCTCAATAGCAGCAAGTGACAAGAGCCTCGAGGATTTAATTGCATCTAATTACAAGTTTGGAATTTACGATGATTTCCACTCGTACTTCAACTTGGCCCTAGAGACGTTTGAAAAAAGTTACAGAAATACATCGTCGGTCGTTCGAAAGCACAAGCTTCTCCTTGACAATTCTGTTCCCTACCCAGGAATTATAAATGCTTCAGATCTCCGTGATTTATTCACGAAACCTCGTTTTGGCTATGTTCCGAGCAAGGACGATTTCTGGACTTATTCTAAACCAGTCATACGAATGTACGGAGGGCGTCTGAATCGATGCCGCGAATCTTTTTTTGAAATGCCATTGGTGTGGACATTTTATTTGCCAGTGGTTGATGTTGCTACAAAGTTGTTTACGCAGCTCATAGACACTGGAATTTACAAGTTTTGGCAGGATATGTACTTGGCGTTGTTGGATAAGGAGATGACTGGGCTAGTTATCGACATGTTTAAGAATGGTACGGATAATGGTGGAAATTTTAACTTTAATAAATATTCGCATCTCGAGTCGGAGGATTTGAAGGTTGAACCACTTTCATTGGATGATTCTCTCATTGCATCAGGATTTTATTGCTTTCTTATGGGATCTGGAGTTGGAATGGCGGCATTTTTGGTGGAAATTGTAGGATTCTTGCGGAAAATAAAAAAGTTGAAAATAAAGCCGCTGCTTTTAAACTGGTTGGGTACGGTGCTGAGTGTCCAAATTTGGTTGACTTGTGAGAATAGAGACATGCTATAGATACCAACGAGACGGGATGTATTGTCAGATTTGTACTTTCTTTTCTTATCACTACTATAGCGCAACGGATATTGACTTTAAGTTCTAAATATAAGAATGACTCAAACCTAGTAATTTCACAAATTTAATACGCCCCTTCAAAAAAAAATGTGTTAAACTGGTGACATTGTCTCTGACTGGTTATTATATTGAATTATATTAACTGCATAAACTTAATTATATTAATAGCTTTTGCCAGACGTTTTAAGCTTTAAAAGTAAACAAAAAAGGAATTTTTTTATAAAATGGAAAGGACTGAACCAGGTAAAATAAAAATTTATAACATCTACTCAATCATATTTAAAAATTCACAAGTGAAGAATCAAAATAATGCATATATTATCCAGTTCAAGCTTGTATTAAATTGTGCTATGTCAAATACATACTAATTATATGTGAGATAGAATAATGTAATTTTAAATAAAATGTTTTTGGAAATAAAAAATGTTTTTATTATACGTTTTTGCAAAGCACAAAAATGTTGTGTTTGCACGATTTTGAAAATTGAAATAATTTCTATTTGCATTATTTTGAAACAAGAAAAAAAATTTATTTGTATCATTTTAAAACGTAACAAATGTTCTATTAGCATGATTTTAAAAAGTGAAAAATGTTGTGTTTAGATGCTTTGAGGATGCAGAAGTTTTTTGGTAGGTAGTCCATTTCGTCCCTAGCTAACAGTATACATAGACCATTTTGATTTTCCACAAACTATAAATGCAACATGTAGAATCAATTTCTGAGAATATGTAATTTAACCGTCTAACATTACCATTTAAATTGTATTTTGCGCAGATCACAATCAAAGTGAAGTAAACCAAGAGGAACGTGATGCATTTGAATATTCGAATAGTAGGCTGGGAGCAAGATTGAAGATGCAGCGGATCCGTAATTGCGCAACTTTTTATTTTTTTTATTATACAATAAGTCCCATTTGGGCTGTCGCCCATGGGACTGGAATTTATTTTGTAGTTCATTAAATGTTTAATATTCAATACAGGAGGAAATTGCAACTTTGTACATTTTTCGGTCTTTCAAAAAGTTTTGCTTGCAATTCTGCTTACCACTGCTGTCATCTGTGTGAGCGTCTTCGTGCGTGAAAGTAAGCTTGTGATTTTGTGGGCAAATTAGCAAATTCACATAATGCACAAGTACAATAATTTATTGCGAATTCTTCAATAGCTATTAAAATAACTTTTGAAACGTTCAGCCTCACATTTTGATGCAGAATTCATAGCGTCTTACAGAATTATTATTTTGAATTTAGTAAATTTAAATGCAAGTTCAACGGAAACTGGCAGTTTCTTGCATTCTGACAAGACGTATTTGAATGATACCTGTCATAATTCAAAGCCCTGTTTGAATGGAGGCGCATGCGTTAATCAAATTAGCAGCTTTAGTTGCGCATGCTCGGAGGGATTTTCAGGAAGCGTTTGTGAATGTAAGTCATACATTGTAACCAAAATAAGTTTAAACATGATAAAGCATTTCTGACTCACCTGATTCATATTTACTGTTAGGGTTAGTCCAATAATGACGTCATATGTATAGTCAATGAAAATGCTTGGATACTGATGACATTTTAGTTAGAGGATATCCGTTTACGCAAAGGCTAAAATGATGTCCGAAGCATTATGTCATCAAAATTGTTAAATTGTAGTATTTTGATTACAGCATCTATGGACGATCCCTTAGCAGTATTTTGCTCCACAACTGATTTAACTGAATAATTTTGATTTCAGATGCAAACAAATGTAGGTATCCTGGAGCGTGTGCCCCTCCAAGTGACGCGGGAAATTGCCACAGATGTCGAGATGGTTTTCTTAAAGATCCACAAGATGATGCTAAATGCAAATATGCGAACGACAATGCAACTCTGATCATATCTTTAGACAATGGCGTTAGAATAATATCATTGGATGGGCAGAAGGTAAGTCCAATTGATCCTACCGAAGACGTCAGTTGTTGACGATCCCTTAGAACGTCAAACGTGCTGTAAAACGAACAATGCACAAGGCTAAATAAAATCATTTTTCTATTTTATAGACGACTGAAACAATTCTTAAGGGAGCTAAGGGCGTTAGAGGCACTGACTACAATTTTCGAACTAACAATATATTTTGGTTTAGCCAAACTGATAAAACAATCAACACAGGGCTAATTAATTCAGAATCTGAAAGACAGATAATAATGCAGGATCCTTCATCTGACTTTATGGGATTAGCTGTCGACTGGATCTATGACAACATATACTGGGTGGATCATGAAAAAGATGAACTTTGCGTCACGAATTTGCAGGGTACAATGAAGAAAGTTCTTTTCAATGACGGACTTGACTGGCCAACGTCCATTGCTTTAAATCCACTTAACGGGTTATTTTTTAGAATATTAAAATTACGAATAAAGACAATGGATAAGAGTATAGTGTAGCAATAGGATTTGATAAAAAAAAATTTTACTCACCAGATGGATGTACTGGACAGACGGAGGCGCAGGTGTATACCGAATTGAAAGAGCGGGTCTGGACGGATCTCGAAGGGAAGTTATTCTCAACACAAATACTAGATTACCCCAAGGTCTTGTTATTGATTTTGTGGACAGTCGACTGTATTGGTCACAAGGCTTTAATCCAAGCTCCATTTGGTCTTCGAATTTCGATGGTTCAGACCGAAAATTTATTTTCATTGCAACTTCTCGATTTTCTTCAAGTTCTTTTTATAAAATTGCAACATTTGATAAATACGTTTATTTTAATGAAAATTACAGTTACACGATTAACAGAGTTAATAAGTGCAATGGAGGAGATTTATCATTGGTTTACAAATATGTAAGTAAATTTTAACTTTTATATTTTTGCATGTTTCCGTAGTTTAAGTTTACGCGGTAAAATTTAAAAATATTTTATAATTTTCTGTAAATCTAATTAGGTATACATGATTATGTGCAATCAAATTTTTTAGGACTCCTGGTTAGGTGATATTAAGATTTATGATACGTCTATGCAACCCAAAGGAGCAAACCTTTGCTTGACGCGAATTGGCCCCTGTTCCCATTTTTGTTTCCCGGTTCCGGCCCAAGATAACAGTACCGTCTCCACGACCAGGTGTGCTTGTCCTAATGGACTTAGGCTCTCAGCTGACCTACAAAACTGCACCTAACGATGAGTGAGATTTAATTTGGTTTTGTTTTGGGAAACAATGGAAGCATCAACTATTACTCAAATTACATTTACAGAGTTTTTTAAAATTTTTGCTTTAATATTTTAAATAATACCTCTAAAAATGTAAAAAGTTGTAGGTCGTCAGTGAAAAACCAAATTGACTCATTTTTATTTCTTGAATAAAACAATATCCACTATCTACAAAAATAATAAAATTTATTTTTATAACATGAAAATAAAATATTTTGCACTTTTCAAAAAACAAGTAAATAAAACATTTTGCACTGTCAAAAGCAGCTAAATGAAATATTTTGCACTTTTTCAAAAGCATGTAAATAGAACATTTAACACTTTTCAAAAACATGTAGTTAAATAGAACCTTGTGCACTTTTCAAAATACATGTAAATATAGAACATTTTGACATTTTCAAAAACATGCAAATAAACATTTTTACGCTTCTCAAAAGCTCATAATTTAACATTTTACGCATCTTCCTCATTTCGTGTTTTTTATGACACAGCTCATTATGTTTCTAGCTTAAATTGGATATGGGTAATTTTGGTTCCTCACAAACGATATGCAGTTTTATAATAATTTTTGATGATAAAATTGAATAAAAATAAAAGTAAAGTTTTGGTTTGACTTGGAATTTCTGAAAGCATCTAATCAATCCCAGAGCAAATGCAGGTGTATAAGGGTAGCAGTAGAGTGCGTATATGTGATCATACCTTAAGTGTGATCAGTGGCTGGTGCTAAAGCACAAGCTGCATCAGAAATCCTTTACTAGCCGGTAATAATAATAATAATAATTTATTCATTGGGTCGATTTAACCGAAGTTCATACAACCAGACTCAACCAGTCACGGTGGGTGAGGAAATAGGAGGCTACCGCGTTAGATCGTCTCGGTCTTTGTACCCTTTCACCTATCCCCGTTCCCTCCTCCACAGTAAAGGAGTCTCATTCCCTAGGCCCCTACAGTAAGTAGTGGTCACTAAGGAGCACCGAAGGAGATTGGGTTTCAATCAACCATCCAGTGACGTTTACCGTACAACACCGAGCCGTAAACGATTAGCAGTGGCCGAGGATTGAAGCCGGGTCTGAGACTGTAAATTTCGTTACAGTCTGCAGTCCTAACCGCTCACCCAAGCACGCCTGCTTACTAGCCGGTAATGATAGCTTGTACTGTTAACTAACGACAGTATAATTTAGGGTGCGAAACTTTGAAAACCTGGGCAGAGTAAAATCGCCGAAGTCCGAATATCAGAATAACTCGTATTCCGAATTTTTTTCCAAGTTTTCAAATTTCAAAATTTCTAGTGTTGTACATTTTAGAATTAAACAACGTGTGCAACGTGATTGATACATTCATTACCAACTAGTTGAAGATACTGTTTGAGATTTTCGTACGGAGAGTTCCCACTAAAATAGATGAAAGGTCAAAGTGTCAAATCCGGGAGTTGTGCTATAATGTGATCATTCTATGAGCTCTAAATGTGTTAAGAGCTGCAGATGGCTCAGGGCCGGATAATGCGGCCAGCGCAGGCAGCCCCTGCTGCGTGAATTTTCAAAAAAAAAATTTGTAAATGGAACATTTTCCATTTCTCAAAAACATGTGAAAAGAATATTTTGACTTTTAAAAAACATGCAAAATAAATTTTTTTGCACATTTCAAAAACATGGAAATAAAACATTTTTTACTTTTCTCAAAACATGTAAATATAGAACATTGAGCACTTTTCTGAATCAAGTACAAACAAGTTTTGCCATTTTTCAAAAAACATGTTAATATAAAATTTTTCTATACTAACGAAAATCATTAATAAAATCAAAATGACGGTTTTTTGTATAGAAATAAATTGCTGCCTAAAAGCAATTCCTTCGTCCGGCCCTGAGATGGCTAAAAGCATCGAATCAACTCAGTTTATCAAACAGCTTATTAAAATAAGTTGACAATGCTGTTTTACATCATTAGGGATCGTCCATAAATGATGTCGTCCGGATGGGTGTGGGTCCAGTCAGATTTTGAAGACATATTACATATAGCGGTTAAAGTAATGTTGATGTCATGACAATCATGACATATAGGTGAATGGGTCCTAATAAAATTTTAATTTGGGTGACATTATTTATGAACCATCCCTTACAGCAAATTTTGATTTTTTGCAAATTAGAAAAATGGGTGGGTATTAAAATTCAGTGTATCATTAGCATTATTGCTCAAGATAAATCCACTAGTTCAGGAATTCCTCGATCATTTATGCAATTGCTGTTATCACATGTTACAGATGCCGAATTATCGTTTATTTTATTTTTACCCACCAAGATGTTGACATCATTTATGGGTAACCCCTTAAAAATCGCCCTTAAAGAATGTCATCGTTCGGGTCAGCTGGTCTAGCCAGATATTGATGACTGATGACATTCCATTTTAAAATAGTCGCTTACTCAATGGTAAGAGATCATCCGTAAATGATGTCAGGGGTACGGTTAGTGGGTCAGCTGGGATCTTGAAGACAACGTATGTTAAAGATATCCATCTATTCTACACAATGGTTCGGTTGATGACAGGGTAATCATAGGGTTGTAGAAATGGAGATATTTCGATGACATCATTTATGGGCAACCCCTAAAATGATAAAATAGTGGTGGGACAAAATGTCATTAATTTTGTGACGCCATTTGCAGACCACCCCAAAACATGTGATTTTGTATTTTACGCATGTAGTGTTATTTAAACTCTCATAAATGGAACCTAATATCGCATTATCTTTCATTTTCCATCTTATCTGAAAGTTTTCTAGAGTGATCACATAAAAGGCACTAACTTTCACTGTAATATTAATGCAATTTTAACATGATCACATTTTGGGACACGGTGATCACATAAACAGCATTTTTGTAATTTCGAAAATTATCGAAGTTATTTCATACAATTTGGTACAAGTCTTCGAATTTTCAGTTTATCGGTTTGATATTTTAAGGGTACATAGAGAATGAACTGGCTAGTATTTGAGTACATAAACAGTGAATTTGGAGGAAGTACAAAAAAAGTTACAGATTTTCAAAGTTGAAAAAAAATGAACCCGATCACACATACGCACTCCCCTACTAATTATTGCAGGTGTAGCATGGGTAGAATGCGGGTTATTAGAAACCGGATATATTTTATTGGAAGTTTTTTTACAAAATCTATGTTTTCTGTGTTCTCTCAAATTCAAAACAGTTAAAATCTTAATTATTAGAAGTTCAGCACGATAAAAAGCAATAAAAAGAGAGCATAATATGTTAAGCGTGTTTCTATTTCATGCCAGTCACAAACTTGCCGCGGCAAATTTAAACATTTGGGTTACTATCTAATACAAAATAGGAATTGTTAAATTGTTATAAAAAATAATTTGCAGTGTAATTAGTTTTATAAACAAATGACGTGTAAATATCGAATTATTTATTATTTTACGGTTGACGGTTGAGTTTTTATTTGTATATGCATTACTAAATTTTGTTTCAATAGTCCAACTCATCGTCAGTTTGCATTCTTTCATAATGAAAATTAACGACGAGAAGAGTGACAGTGAAGATTTAAATCTAAAATACACTTATAGTGACAACAGTCATAGCAGTGACAGTGACAGTTTAAACATAGTCAACTACAACAATGGGGAACAGAACCGAAATGTAAATCGAAGTTTGGTATCACTAAATGAACAGTATCAGAATCAAATATGTGTCAATTGTTCTAAGCTTCTCCCAGTTGCCTACCCCGCGACCTCAACTCGAATTGAAATTAACGAAGACCATTTAACTCAGCCACCACATGAAAAGGAAAACACTTTTGTGGACGAACATTTCATCTTTGAAATTGAAATAATTGAAGATAGAGACCTCCCTTCACCAAACGCTAAATTCGCAAATACCCAAAGCCAAAGCCAAAGAATACAAGTCAAGGAGATTCTCTCCTCCATATACGGGCTCAATTTCATGCACTTGCTACCATCACGTACTGAGGCAAACCTTTTAGATGACCCCAATGACCCCGTAAATTTAGAGTCGGAGTCAGGAGTTGTAAATCAAAACATGTGCCTTTGCTCGAGATGTGCGCAGGTTTTAACCAATTTATATAAATATTACTCGCAATTTAATCAACTCAGAACTTTTGACTCTATTTTATCCAAGAAAATACATTATTTGGATCAAATCAGAAGCCAGGTACGGCCCCAATGCGAATCTGATCCGTTTGAGGAAACCGTTGTTAAATGTGAAGTTTTGACCGAAGAAGGAATAGACCCGCTTATTTTTGACGATGCGAACGACAACCACGGCTCTTTAGGCGTTGTTCAAATTGAACTTGACGAATACGACAGCGATCTTTGTGATAGGCAGGATGGTCAAGACATTGATGTGGAACCTCTTGAGCCCGATACGGGGGGTCCAATTATTGTTCACGACAGTGTATCGGCCCTCTTAAATGCAGACAGTTGCGATCGCGGTCCATGGGTAAAACTGAGCCGATTGAGAAATGTCAGTGTTGGGAGTCCGGTACCGGTACCGGTCCGTGCTTCGAAGCAACATCGTAATCATAACGATAACTGTAAGGGCCCTAGCCATATTATTGGACAACTAAAGAGGCAGAAAATAAGAAAACCCATTAGTCAAGCAGATGGGCTACACCCATATTTGGATTTGGTTTCATCAGGGTCTGGTGATTATGATAACGACAATCCCAGTGATAGCGACTTCTACATCGAAAGCGGTTAGTAGTAAACTTGATTTGAAATTTCATTAACAGTGCCGTACCTACCTACCTACTTGTCTTTTATATTTCTGTGAAGAACCAAAATAACACATTTCCATTCGTAGATAAACACAATATGTGCTATCTACAAAAATATTGAAACATGTCTTTAAAAAAATTTTAAATAGAATATTTTGCACTTTTAAAAAATATGGAATTAAAACATTTTGCATCTTTTTGAAAACTTGTAAATTGTACATTTTGCACTTTTAAAAAACACGTAAATAGAACCTTTTAACCTTTTAAAAAACATGTGAAAAAACCAAATTGGCCTTTTCAAAAAAATGCAAATAAAACAAGTTGCTCATTTTAGAAACTCGTAATTAGCATTGTGAGCATGTATCTTATATTTACTATCTCTTTGTTTTTAACATAGCTCATTATAATTCTATCTTAAATTGGAAATGGGTCATTTTATTTTGGTTCTTTATAGACAATGTGTTTTTGTTACACATTTTTGAGCAATTTCCGAACCAATTATATTTTGTTAAAATGTAAAGAAATTTAAAATATATTTTTTGTGATTTTGACAGGCACAATATCAGCAAAGCGGAAAAGAAAACACTCAATTCGCTCTCATCGTAAATTCAAAACGACCAAGACCACGAAGAACCCAATTAAAATGCCAGAGCTGAATTCAAAAAGCTCGTGGAATTCAGAAAATTCCCACAGCCTGGAAGCCTCAGATTCCGACTCGGAATCGGAATTTAAGAAAACTGTACCAAAACCACATCCGAAGCCAAAATTAAAAACAAAAACTGCTACTAAACCAAAGAAAGCACCAAAAATTAAAACTAATAAAGCAAGCCAGGCTCCAAAATTAAAAACGAAATCCGATTCAAAATCCGAGCTTGGTACTGGCTCTTATGATGGCACCAGCATCACCGTGGAAAATGGGGTAACCGAAAAAGATACATCGAATACATTAAAAAGATACCGGCGTCGAAAGGCGCGCGTGCCGAATCCGTGCTGGTACTGCCCCTTGGATTTCCCCACTCAAGAAGATTGTTTTGCTCATACAAAAGGCACCCACTTCTCAACAGGGCAGTTGATCTGTTTGAAGTGCTCCAAACTTTCCCCAAATAAAAAATCCCACTCTGTACATCTCTCTATTTGTGAGAAGCTCTGTCCAGGGATGAAATTAGCTCCTTGGCTCTGTGCCCACTGTGGAAAAAGTTACCCTTTAAAATGTGATTTGGACAGTCACCTCCTGGTTCACAACCAGGATGAAAGTGTTTCTTGCTCAAGCCCAGATTGCACTTTCAAGACCAAGTCACAGATGCTCCTAAATCTCCACTTTAATCGGATGCACGTGGAACAACCCAAGTTTAAAATAGGCGAAGATGGTCAATTAAATTTATCCGAGCCGATCATCCACAAATGTGATCTCTGTGAAGCCACTTTTAAAAACGACCACGGCCGGAAAATCCACATGCACAATCTTCACGATCCAGAGGGCTTTAGAAAATACCGGGAGAAATCCTTGGCCATCCTGGCGCGACAGAGGGTGGAGAGGAGGCTTAGGAATAAAGATCAATCTTTCGTCTGCCCCGATTGTAACATAGATTTCTTCTCGTATCTCAGACTGATCGGGCATCAGAAGACAGCACATAATGCACGGACGGAATTCGTGTGTGAGCAGTGCGGGAAGGATTTCTTGCGCGAGAAATCCCTTAAGCGCCATGTCCAGTTTTCACACACGGAGGAGCGACCTTTTATTTGTGAGCACTGCGGGAAAGCCTTCAAAACATCGCATAATCTTAAGGACCATGTCAATCACACACACAGTGAGGAGGGACGGCGGAAGTACAACGATCTCATGCGGCGCAAGAATCAACGGCGGAAAATTGTTGCTGAGGCGCTACTTGCGAAGAAAACTTGTTCAACCTCGTCGCAACCATCCGCACCACTTTGGGACCTGGGCACAATTTAAATTATACACAACTATTTTACGCACCTTTTTATTTAAAACCATTTCGAGAATGCTGCTGAGCAGAAGTTGATAATATAAATTTTTATACTGAATTAATTTTGTTAAGATTTTTAAATGGTTGTTGTAGTGCTTTCTGCAGCAGCCCGTGCGTGAATATTCATGTCGATTAGTAAATTTCAGTTATATACCTAATACCTAGGTGCATTCCTACATGTTTGAATTTTGAGCTGCTAATTATATATGTGTAGGTATGTGTGGTGGGTAATGTAATGAGTTTATTTGTAAGTTCCGTTTGATTACATGAAAAGTTCGGGAGGTAATTAAAGTGGTAAAAAATACTTTTCATACAATTAGGATGGGCACGTACGTAAGTTTAAGGAAGTCACAGTGTTTCGTCCTCAGTGACGTGGTAAGTATAATTATGCGTGCATTAGTTATTAAAATTTTAATGCACCATTCCGTAAACAAATTTGAATAAAAATTTAACGCTGTCGCGTGGAAGTGAAATAAAATATCATTCGATTATTTTCGTTTTCGGTTCCCATTTCCTGGCTTCCATAGCATTACATTTTCATTTAGATATCAAACTCGAAAAGAATAAATTACTGACTTTAACATGCCTAAATAAGTTGCAGTGTTTTGACTTGTGCATAATTGTTGATTTTTGTGTAGGATTTAAAATGGGAGAACAATATGTGATTGTGCACAATTATTCCTAAATTTGTGCGGAACATTTCCAATAATTCCAATGTAAAATCTATTAAGAAAAAGAACAAACTGTTTAAGTTGTGCACAAGTTAAAACACTTTTCTATTGGTAGTTTTAAAACAATTCGAATTTATAAGAATTCGTGCTCAGTAATTAATTACATATAAATTTGAAATGAAAAATGATAAAAATAAAATTCTTAAAAAAATAGTTAAATAAACATATAATAAACAGGTAGGTAGTTAAAAATTATAAAAATAAGAATAAATAAATAGTAAAATAGTAAATAGTTAAATAGTAGCATGTAGCTAAGTAGTATTAGTAGCAAGCTTATTGACAACAGACAGATATGGCTGAAAGGAGCAGAGCTCCTTGTGCGAGTGAGCGCCTAGAACCAAACAGTTTAACTTTTTCAGAACTCCTCCGAATGCCTCCGATTCCGATTCGAATTATTTCGAATTCGATCAAACTTCTAAACAATCTAATGTAGTAGTTGGTAGTTGTATTCTAAATAATAATTTGTTGTGAAATAGTACACGTAGTTTAACTGACGATATAAATTCAGAATGTGTTCGATTTCGGAGGGTGTGAGTGTCTGGTTTGCATGCAAATTGTGCAAGAGTTTTTTTCTCAACGCCGATGACTTTGCATATCACAAAAGAAAATCTCATGCCCAAGAATTTCGAAGCACAAAGTTTATTGTATTTGAGGAACAAACTACTCCAGTTGCATCACCACCAGAAAAGTACTATTTAATACGGGTTTCATGTATTTTTTTTTATTATAACTTTCCTTAAAAATACCTTTATTTGTTTCATTTTCAGTAAGTTATATTGTCATGTCTGCCCCGTTGACCGACGTACAGTCCCTAGCTTTTTAAAATTTAAATAAACAAAAAGTATTGCTTTACTCGGTTGTCGGTAATATTTTGCTACACTAACGGGCAACTCATCGCTAATTTTTGTATTCGAACTCTTCTTGTATTTTTTTAGCTGGGTTTCATTCTTGACCGTGAAGGAAGAAACGATAATTCATGGAAATATATCCTCCCCCTTGTCACCAACAACAAGAACAAATGTTGACTATGATATCCAGAACGAAAACTTTCAAAGTGCCCGAAATGAAGAAGGCATTGAAAGTGATTTAGAAACTAACACAGTTTTCATTTTGAATGACTACGATGAAGGTGAAGGTAGAGCTGATGAAGATATAGGCCAAGTTTCAAACAGCTGTTTCGAGTTAAATTATGATTTTCAGTCAAACACTGCTGATAATGAGGCCGTCGACGAAGAGAAAAATGATTCTGCGACTGTACAACCAAATATAGATACTACTACAACTACAACGACGGACTACGATTTGAGTGATGAAGAGCGGGACAATCAGTGTTCAAGGGTAGTTGAGTCAACAATAATAACATTACAAAATAAATCCAGCAGTTTGAAAAGAAGGTTACAAAATCAATTCGAAAAAGTCCTATCCAACGATAAAAACACTCTTCAAACTGTAATTCCGCCCCCAAATAATCCTTATATCCTTCTGAAAAGATTGAAATTGAGAAGCTCTGCTGATTACAAGGAAGTTGAAGTTATTCCAAAAGTTAAAGTTCAGCCACAAGTGTTCTGGACAAGTAGCGGCCAAAGTAGCAGTAGTGCTACGAACTTGTCGCTTTCTGAAAATGTAGACGATGTCTGCTTTGCTAATAATAATTTCAGTCCAGACTTGGATGATGATGTGATTCCTAACAGCTCTAACAATGGCAATCCAGTTTGGGAAGAAGAACCTATAAATCAAGTAACTGACATCAATCTGATTTCCGACCCACTTAGCACTGAAGCTAACTTCAACTACGGTGACCTGCTACAAGTAGTGAAGACAGAGTATAGTGATGAAAACGATGATAGCGATTTCCCTGGAATTGTAGAAGACCACGATCCCTTAGAATCTGGCCATGGGCTGTCAACCGACGAGACAAGATTCATTCCGAAAAAAAGAATTGTCGCACGTGTCCGAGGTAATAAAATAGTAGAGACATTCGTCTGTGGCCTCGAGAGTAGTTGTGCAGATTATTTTTGGACACGAAAAAAGGATTGGGTGGGCCATGTTATACGTCATTTTCCGACATTGAAATGCGCATCGGTCACTTGTGGTTTTGTCGAGCGTTTCACCTTGACTAACTATACACATGTACTACTGCATGATTACACTGGTCCGTGGATTGCCCCATCGAAGATAAGTTGCCCGTATTGTCCGTACAAGACGAGTAGCCGTGAAAACGGTTTGACACATATGATGGAGACCCACCGGGCTGAACTATGTAATCGAGCGTCGCGAGAAGTACCGTTTCAGAAGTATAAGCTGGCTACAAGAGGGGTTCGTAAGTAAGTGAATTCAAATGCTTCTTTATTTTAATTGCTACTGCGACTACTGTACTAGACGCCATAAATATAACGTTCGTGTTGATTACTTATTATATATCGGGTGATTTTATTGTTTTACAGGTCTCGTATGCCGAAGGGTGAACACGTGTATTACATCCCACCGGGTAAAACTTTGGAGGAAACTATACAACAATTAGGGCTAATATAGTACGATTCAATATCGTTTTTAAAGCGTGTTGCAGTGTGAACAAAATATCAATAGTTTATCCGAAATTTGTGAAATTGGATGGACACTGTAACATTATTAAGATTCATAATTGATATGGGTGGTTCTATAATGACGCAGGAAGGAAAAATTAGTTTAATGTGAAACTAATAGCATAATTTATGAGTAATTTTTTGGTGGTATACCAAGGTTAGTTAAACAGTTCTCCAGTTTTTTATCGTTGCCCAAAGCTTGTGTTGTTTCTTACAATCGGTTCACATTTTTGAATGTGCGGATACTTACGCGTATCACAAATACCAAGTTTTTGATTCGCTAAGTCAAAAGATATTTTCGTGTTTGAATTTATAACGTCTTGAAGTGGGTTTAACCTTTTGGGACTTCAATTGTTAGGTGGTTTAATAGGTTTATTACCACGATTAGGATGTAGTGAGCTTAAGCTTTTTATGACAGACTGTATAAAAAAGATGATTTTTGTTTATATGATGTAACTATTAATATGCACAATAAGATTGTTATTGTGCCAAATGCAAACTGTCTGTTAATTAATTACATTTATAGTAATTGTATAGTTACATTCTTATAAACTACCATTAATAAAATAGGCTGACGTTTTAATTTGTAATGAAATAATAAATCGACACAATACGACTATACTTACATTTGTGTGGTTCTTTTAAACACTGGAAAAAAAGTAAATTACAAAGGCGATTCGCGCAAATACGCTTAATATTTTGCGAAATTAATTTTGACTTTCATCAAGTTAATATTGCTGGATTATTTCCTAAAACTTAAAGTAACTACCTACGCGTTGTAGTGTAGTGTTTAAATAAATGTTGAAATTAATGGTTGTAAAAGTACTGAACAAGCTACAAAATTCTTTTCATTAGTGTAGTTTAATTAGTTTTAAATATTAGTACTAATCTGGTAGGTACTAGTATTTACTACCAAAATAGTAGGGATATACTGTTTAGTTTTCGCTGTGCGCTTAGGTGCTGCGTGCTAAATTAGCAATTATCTTCAGATCATATATCTCACTGTTCTACATGACGTGTAGGCATGCACATGGATTCCCGACAAGTTAAGTTCTAGGCTGCATTTACGTAATAAGCTAATTTGTTAATTATGTTGTTTTTATCTAATTACAAGTGAAAATTCATACAGTCGCAGTGTCACGATGGCTGTTAACATAATATCAATTATAGTAATCAAATTATATGTCACTGTGAGGTGAGAAGTCAGTGTCCAGTGTGACAGGATCAAATGGCGGCTATCAAGATAACATATTTTTCTGCAGATAGTACATTTTAGTTTGATATAGTATTCATGAGCTGGATTAATTAAATACAAAATTGTTTCTAGGTAATCATTTATATCAACTTTTAGCTACATGCATGACATTACGCTTTATGTACCAACAGTAACTGATGCACTACTAATCGTGACAGGTTCTGATGGATGTTTATTTTTTTTCTTTAACTAATTTAAAATAATGTACCGATTTTTTAATTTATTTTCAATGATCAATTTTTTCTTTTTCACATTACTAAATTAATTAATTTTATTGCCATGGCTTCTAGTTTTTGGGAAGTCTACGTAGACTGCTGTTCAAAGAAAAATAAAACAAACTTTCTAGTCATCATGACGGAGACAGAATAAGTCCTTGTTCAATTAGTAGCATGTGTAGAGGATTATTGACTAGGCAGAAATGGTTTCAAATAGGTGGAAGTGGGGGTCCAAATTAAGGTAGTTGCTGCGTTCGTCTCCAAGAAAATTACATCAAGTTGTGGCACCAAATTTGGGTATTTTGCATTTACAAGAAGATTGATGTTCTTTTGCATTGAAGTAAAGTCCTCGGTTGCGACAGCGATGAGTTCTTGGAAATCTAAGGCGATTTGTGACATGGGCTTAGTACTATCACGGAATATAGGACCCATAAACATATTAAAAACACGATCGATGAAAAAATACAATTGGAATTGACACTGCTCGAATAAATCAGCGTCATTAACTAGATTACTAATTTGACCAAAAGTTTCGCCGTAGCTAGAATACATGTCCGTGTAGCCCTGGTTAAAGAGCTCCCAAAACTGATCATACTCTATACTGTGGGGAACTACTCCTAGAAAAAAAATTCAATAATTATTACAATTTATTATTGCACATTGGATAAACACACACATGGTGAAAACCAGACACCTATTTTAGAAAAACTATATCCATTGTGTTTAAAATCAAGATATTTAAAATATTCGGAATGTGGTAATTTCAAATAAATTAAATAAAAGTCATTATTTTGTTGTAATTAATTCTCACCATTAGAGCGTCTAGCCTCAAAAATGCTCTTAACGAACTTAGGATGTGGAAGAACCGCAGCTGATGACAATGACAACAGAGTCAAAAATGTCACAACGGTGCAAAATAATAATTTCATTTTCCACTTTTGTGGATTCTGAAACTTGAGTAAAAAAGGATAATATTAGCAGATTTTACAATGTGTAATTACTCCAAGTAAATGTCGGTCTCGCTTTAAATAATAAAATTACCATTACCTGCTATTTTATACTTTTTAACTATTGCATACCAGCAGCAGTACTGACAAAGGGTGAATTTGAAAATTAATTAAAGATTAGAAATATCAATCGAAATTGATTACCACTCTCAAATAATTGGCATTATTTTATCTTTAGCTTTGACAGTTAATTGATGATCAAATTGATTTGCATACTTTATTGTGCAGTCAGCATAATTCTATCCTACTTCAACTTGTTTACACACTTGTTTTACCCAAATAAATTATTCATCGACGGGAATAGCATTTAATATGTAACTATCCTCAAAATGAGCATATTTAACACATAAATATGTTTTTTGTTCTTAGTGTATATATTTAGTTATAGTAGATACCTCCTTTGAAACCTTTTCCATTACATTATTTATTCGCCCCCTGTTTTTTACACCGCGAGGCAGCCGAAAAAAAATTTATTTACTATTACTATGATAAGTTTATATATAAGTTTATAATAGGAAGTAATTTTTTTGAATTTTGAGCCAAATCTTAAATTTAAAATTTTAACCGGTTACTGAATGAGGGTACACATACACGATATACCATTGAAACTGAAATGACTAGGTAAATCTAATTAACTCGTAGTTCCATGTCAGATCATCATTAGTTTTTAAATGTTATTAAAAAAAGTAAATTGTTTTTGTCAAAATCAAATGGTTTAAACAAATGATATTTTATTTGAAGCCTGTAAAAACTTTAAAAGATGGTTTAATTTGTTTGAAGATTGTGGCCCATACAAAAATTTTTATGCAAAATTTTCAAAAAAGGTAACTGATTTTAAAAAACGTACAATACGTTTATCGATATGCTGATGGGTATTTTGTTATTTGTAACGCACTTGTCATGACCTTTCAAATGGTATATCAAACGTCGAAAGTAATTAGGTAAATATTTCAAAAGTGTGAAAATACCGGCAAATTATGTGGATTGGTAAAACAGGAACAAACTAATAGGAGTACTAAAAATATTTAAATTACATACAACTTATATTACATTTACTTGATAATATTACATTTCACGATTCAAATAAAATCGACATTTTATTATTATTATTTTTTTTAAAACTGTGTTTATAAATCAGGCCTCAAAAATAATGCATTTTAATTATTTTTCAACATAACGTATTTTCTCTAATATAACGCGGGTCTCCAATACAGCGCGGGTCTCTAATATAACGCGGGGGGTCAGCCTTTGAGTTTTAATACAACGCGGGTCTCCAATACAACGCGGGTCTCCAATACAACGCGGGGGGTTTGCTATGCTTTAACATTGCGCATAGGTGGTTGGAAATGCAACATTTGTAATACAACGCGGGTCTCTAATATAACGCGGGGGGTAAACGTCGGTGTTTTAATACAACGCGGGTTGTTGTATTAGAGAAAATACGATAGTTTTTAAAAACTCGATTTTAAAAATTTCCAGAAATAATATTTTATCTTTGTAGTTAAAAGTCTAAATATCACAATAAGTTTCATAAAATCAAATATAAGCTGTAGAAGTTACAGCGCTGCAAAGTTTAAGAAAATCAGTTTTTTAAGTTTTGGCAGGCTGCTGCTTGCTAAAGCACTGCGCAAAATGCACTCAAGTTACCACACTATTTGTTCTTACTGTGCTGTGGTCCAAAAAGACATTTCTGGCTATGTTTTTTCAGATGCTGATGAAACATAGTATATATTAAGTGGTTAACTTGTTTGATTATGATTTTATGATTAAAAAATATTTGTAATTTGTCACGGACTTAATTTGTATTGTCAACACAAAGAAAAAAAGCTAAAACTATTCCACTTCACAAAAACTCGCATCTCAAATTGTATGTGTAATCATTGTCAATTACTGACGAATTTAAACTCAAAAAACTAAAATTAATGCAAGGCAAGTCCAACTTAGGTTTTCCCTACAGAACAAGTAACAGTTACCGAAACTTGAATGACATGATTATTTCTACAAATTATTTCTACATAGTTTTATTACACGTAATAATTAAGCAAAAAGGCGGATTCGCGTTTAACTGGAAGCGCCTTAGTATTTATCGAATCTACATATTGCCCAGTAATTGGACATGTAAGTATCAAGTAACAAGATTTTATTAAGTACTGTCTAGCACGTATCACTTCTTTTTAGTTGTGGATCTTGAAAAGTTTTGTATTATGTATTTAGGTTTAACCATACTGAACTCCCAATATCGATATAATAATAAATGCAATTATTATTATACTAATCGTAAGCACTAACTTCGATACTGTTCAGAATTTTCATATCGTCTGTGAAGAACTAAAATTATCGTAATTTATTTTTAGTCAGAAACAAAATGCACTATCTACAGAAAAAATTCAAATAAATGTTTATAAAAGCCTGTAAATAGAACCTTGTGCATTTGTCAAAAATCCGGCGCTTCGCGCCGGATTTGTCGACCGGGGGCCCGAAGTAGATGCTGAGCTTACAGCGAATAATTGCTTTAGTAAAGGAGTAGAACCCTAGTGTGGCAACGCTGAAACTACGACAGCGCCTAACTCCACTTTAGCTTCTACTTGAATTTATAATTTGATTAAGTCGTAACAAATAACTTTGGGATTATTCAAATAATAATAATTGGATAAAGTCATTTATAAACGATCCGTGTATGTATAATTGCAACATCCTGCGTTCAAAGTATCTGTTTACCTAATTCGTGAACAAATTCAGAGCAGATCCCTGAAATAGTGGTATTTAGATGACACCATATATGGGAGATCCCAGCATGAATACTGGAAGCATTCCATAATATGGGTACCTGTTTACTTGATTTTAAAACTTATGACAGCCGGGGTACTTAAAATAGTAATATTTAAGCAACGCCATCTATGAACGATCTCCCTATCTAAGTAGTAAAATCATATGTTGAGGACAAACGCACACCTAATTTCTGAACTAATTACAGTGGGGATCCCTAAAACAGTAAAATTTGAATGACGTCATTTACGGACGATCGCTGTACGTAAGCTTCAAAAATTTATTGTTAAGGATATAGGTTAACTTAATTTCCGAACTAAAAGCATGAAAATCTCTTAAATGGTAAAATTTGTGCGACGCCCTTTATAGACAAACCCTGCATGCGTGGTAGTAAAATCTTATGCTAAGGATATATGTCAACCTTATTTCTAACCTTATGACAGTGGGGATTTCTAAAATAGTAAAATTTATATGACGTCATTTATGGACGATCCCTGCATGCATACTAGTAAAATCCTATGTTGAGGTTATATGTCAACCTGATTTTCGAGCTAATGACAGTGGGGGGCACTAAAATCGTTAAATTTGTATGACGTCATTCAGGGACGAATCCTGTAAACCTAATAGTAAAATCCTATGTTAGAGATACATGTCAACCTTATTCCTGAAATAATGACAGTAGGGATCCCTAAAATGGTAAAATTTGTGTTACGTAATTTTAATTTTTGAACTAATGACAGTCGAAGTCCCTAAAATGCTAAAATTTGTATGACGTCCTTTACGGACGATCTCTGCATGCACACTAGTAAAATCCTATGTTAAGGATACATGTCAACCTAATTTTTGAACTTTTGACAGTGGGGATCCCTAAAATGGTAAAATTTGTATGACGTAATTTATGGGCCATCCCTGCATGCATACTAGTGAAATTCTATGCTAAGGATATATTTTAAGCTAATTTTTAAACTTATAACAGCGGGGGTCCCTAAAATTGTAAAATTTGTTTGACGTAATTTATGGACGATCCCTGCATCCCTACTAGTAAAATCCTATGTTAATCGGAAGTTTTCTATGGTACGAATATCCACTGAATGTCAGGTATATGGAACGTGCGGCGCATGTACCTACCTAGGTACTTAGCTTCAGTGGCAAGTATTGAAATTGAAATGCATGTAAAGTCTTGCCAAAGACCCGTTTTTCCTGCATGCATTTTAATGCAAAAAAGTTGGTTCATTATATCGTTAATTGTGAGAAACTGGTAAATCCGTTTAATTCCAAAAACAATAGGGTTCTATTCCATCGCATTCACCATCATTTAAAATTTATTTGAAAAAATTAAATTGAAAACTGTGACCTGTGGAGCACGACAAAAAATCACACATCGACAGACAGACAGACGGACGGACATAGCCATTCCTATAGATGCTCAGCATCTAAAAAACAAGTAAATAGAATATTTTAAACTTTAAAATAAAATGTAAATAGGACCTTTTGTATTTTTTTAAAACATGTGAATCGGGCATTTTACTATGTATTTTCAAAAACAAGTGAATAGGACATTTTGCAATTGTATTA
This sequence comes from Dicyrtomina minuta, assembly GCA_949802685.1. Classification (NCBI taxonomy): domain Eukaryota; kingdom Metazoa; phylum Arthropoda; class Collembola; order Symphypleona; family Dicyrtomidae; genus Dicyrtomina; species Dicyrtomina minuta. The sequence goes on along the minus strand of OX461808.1, from coordinate 92,161,566 downwards.
AATATGTAAATAGGACATATTGATATTACATTTAAGAAAAACGCAAATTACACATATTACACTTTTAAAAACCACTTAAATAAGACATTTTTCACTTTTACAAAACATGTAAAAAAGGTCATTTTGCACTTTCATGAAACATGTAAATAGGACATTTTACACTTTAGAAAAACGTAAATAATAATAATACTAATTTATTCATTGGGTCGATTTAACCGAAGTTCATACAACCAGACTCAACGAGTCACTGTGGGTGAGGAAATAGGAGTATAGGAGGCTACCGCGTTAGATCGTCTCGGTCTTTGTACCCTTTCACCTATCCCCATCCCCTCCTCCACAGTAAAGGAGTCACATTCCCTAGGCCCCTACAGTAAGTAGTGGTCACTAAGGAGCACCGAAGGAGATTGGGTTTCAATCAACCATCCAGTGACGTTTACCGTACAACACCGAGCCGTAAACGATTAGCAGTGGCCGAGGATTAAAGCCGGGTCTGAGACTGTAAATTTCGTTACAGTCTGCAGTCCTAACCGCTCACCCAAGCACGCCTGCTTAGAAAAACGTAAATAGCACATATTGCACTTTTTAAAAACACCTAAATAGAACACTTGGGCAAACTTTACAAATTATGTAAATGGGACATTGTTACCTATTGTAAAACATGTGAATAGAACAATTTGCTTATTTACGAAACTCGTGATTAAAATTGTAAGCATATAGGTATTTTATTTACTGTCTTTTTTGTATTTAAAGTTCATTTTAATTGTAGCATAAATTGGAAATGGGTCATTTTGGTTGTTCATGTTGACGATATTTACTACTGCCAAAAAGTTGTTTAAAATTCAAAGTGAAGCGTTTCAGCAAAAAGATTATAATCCTCCAACTTTAGATTTTCCGCTACTACAGTGAATAAGAAAATAAAAGCATGCAGCACTGGCACAATACGGTACCTGCCCAATAGCCACTATTAAAAAATAATCACACTAATATTATAGTCTGGTGGATTGTAAACAAAAGTATCATTTCATATCCACTTTAAAACGACTAAAAATTCAAATTCACATGAAATCTAAGGGATGAAAGGCGTTATTTTGAATTTAGTTTTCGTTTTATTGACACACCCTTGTGGCTACTAGTAGCTAATAATTTTTAAAAACTCAAAACCCAATCCGTTTGAAAATTTAAAAGTCCGAATAAATTACGAAACAAAACTTATACAACTTAAAGTTAAGACTAAAATATTGTACTCCAGGTTTTACATTATATATATCTTTAAAAGCTTGTAAAATGGCGAAATATTTCTACAGTTTGTTAATTTCACTTTCATTCACATCACATTTAACAGCAGTATTACAAACCCGTCAAACCAATCTACTAATCCTGCAAGAAATTTTAAACCTGCTAAAACACTGCCAATTTATTGTAATGACAACACCACGCTACCCTGACCGATTCACAGCTTTAGTAAAAGCAGAAACGTTGAACATCTTTGAAGAATTTGGGTCCTCTCGTCAAGTGTTCAACAATGTCAGCAAAATAAACAGACACAGCCAGCAACTGAGACATCAGGAAGTTTGCTACGTTCAAATTGCCATTCCTCATCTAATGATATTTGGCAATGTGTTTTTCTTAAATGCACCGTTTTGGTCTTCAATTGATATGGACGAGATAAATCCTGAGCAAGACCTATTTATTCTCCTACTACCTTCCCCTGACAAACTAAAGAAAAAATTCCAATTGGATGCGTATCGGCAAAGATTGTGCACATTTCCAATACATTATCTCATGTTGAACATTAAAATGGAAACTCAATTTCAAAATTACTGGGAACTTGAACACTTGCTTTCAGAGCAGGTGAATCGAGTGGAATTAAATTACAACTGGCCGCGTACAAGGAATGTGCGCGTGGTTCCATTTACATTCAAAATAAAAATTTCTACGACACGATCACTATTAATGAAACAGATTAGTCAACGTCAAAATACTCACCTCAATTATCAAGGAACTAAAATTCAAGTTTATTATGATTATGACGGAGACGAATTAAATGTCACAGAAATTCATTCCCAACATAAATTTGTAACACCTCACGATATGTACAAAAGCGGTCACCCTGGGATTCCAATTATTACACTGATTTCCATTTTAGCACATCGCCTAAATTTTACGCCAGTTGAAATAGAAGAGTCCACCTATTCAGACAGATTTTTAGGAAGATGTGAAAACGGTCACATGTCTACAAGAACGTCACCGTCGTCTCAATACAGTAAGTGGGATACAGCTGTAACCATTGGGTCAGATTCTTTTGGAGTATTTTACGGGAAAGCTGCTGAGCAAAATATGACATCGAAGCTTTACTCAATAGTCCAACCATTTCAATTTAATGTTTGGCTTTTGCTTGGAATTTCGATTTTAATTTTAGTGGTAGTTGTGCAGCGTAGTTTCCATACTATTACTACTGAAACAATAATTTGTATAATAATCCTACCCCCGTTTGTGAATCAAACACCTGCTGAAGCATTGACAGGGCCAAGTTTAACGAATGCGGCTACTGGAATGTTTCGAAAAGTTTACACATTCTGGATTATGACCTGCCTCCTGCTAAGCATAATATTTTCGTCGTTCTTGCAAAGCTTTCGAGTTGTTCCGTCTACGTCAATACCAGCAAGTAACCAGACGCTAGAGGACTTAATTGCGGATGGTTACGTGATTGCAATCCAAAAAGAATACTACCCTTATTTTTATGGGCAACTCAGCGACATTTACCGTTACAATAATGGCTCGCCGGTTGTTCAAAAACATGAGCTGCTTCTTAACAGTTCTGTTCCAGTATCAGCTATTCAAAATGCTTCGGACCTTCGTGATTTATTTACAAAACCTCGCGTTGGCTACGTTCTAAGTAAGGATTCATTCTGGACGTACTCGAAGCCACTCATAAGAATGTATGGAGGTCGTTTGAATCGATGTCGTGATATCTTTTTTGATAAGCCACTGGTTTGGATGTTCTATTTGCCGAATGTTGATGTCATTAAGCGATTGTACACGCAAGAGTTAGAATCTGGAATTTACAAGTTTTGGCGGGATTTGTCCTTGACTCTGGAAGAAAAGGTGAATACTCAAGAAGTAAGAGACATGTTCGAAAGTAGCAAAGATGAAGGTGGACATTTTATTAATTTCAAAAGTTATGCGCATCCTGAGTCAGAACATTCGATTGCGAAGCCACTCTCATTGGACGATTCTCTAGTTGCATCAGCATTTTATTGCTTATTCATTGGATCTGGAGTAGCAATTGCGGCGCTTGCGTGGGAAATATTTAAATTATTTTGGAAGACAAGAGCGTTTAGCGTGAAGGCGCCGCTTTCAAATTTTATATCTAGGATGCTAAATTGCCGAATTCGATTGATATAAAGCATGGAAGACGTGCAAGGAAGAATCAATATTATGATTTTATGATTAATTTTCATGTGAAGTTTTTACTAAAATATTTGTGTTAAATTTTATAAGAAGGTTTTGTAGCTTCATTTAGGTGAAAAAATAAATAGAAAATAGTTTTAGAAAAACATTTAAATAGCATATTTTACACTTTTCAAAAATAATTCTGTTAATAGAACATTTTACACGTTTAAAATACATTTAAATAAAACATTTGAAAATTTTTAAAACCATTTAAATAGAATTTGTTTTTACACTTTTCAAGAATATGTAAATGGCTGATGATTTTAAATTTAAATTTCAACTGAAAAACTAAAATAAATATAAGTTGGGTCCGATTTCAGTTTTCCCTACAGAGTAAGTTTGAATTATGCAGAATGGATTGACATGATCATATTAATTCTACAAAGTGTGGCCATACACGTAATACAAAAAGGGCGGATCCACGTACAACTATAGAAGCGCCTTAGTATTTACCAAGTCCATAATATATTCCCCACAGTAATTGGACACGCATGTTATAGGCAAGAAGGTTTTGCTAAAGTACTGACGCGCATTAATTCTTCACAGTAGTGGATCTTGAATATTTTGAATGATGAGACTAAACCATAATATACTTCCTACTGTCTAGTAGCAATGAAATAATAAACGAATTTTAAACGAGTAAACTTAAAATTTACATAAATCAAAAACAATAAAGTGTTATTTCTAATTTAATGTTCGATATTTTGCCACACCACTGGATTGTGTGAAATTGCTTGAACTTCAAAAATAAATTCGTTTGAAAAGCTAATGTACGTCAAAGCGATTTTAAAAGCAAAATTCCTTTAACCCTCGCATGCACAGCATTTACCTGATCAGATTAAAATATTTGTTAGCCCTTGTTAAATCATTCAAAACAGTCAAAATTAAAAGTTAAAAATGGTCAATTTTTCCTGCAAAAATTTGGTAATTTTACTTTTATTAGTTGTATCAAGTTTCCTAGAACAAGAACTAACAACAGCACTACAAAGTAGTACTATCCAGCTACCGATCCTACGAATCCTACCAGCGATTTTACATCCGCTAAAAAACTGTCAATTTGTTGTAATGACATCAAACTATCCTGATGCGTTTACAAGATTATTAACTGCAGAAACTTTTAACATCCTCAAAGAATTTAGGTCCTCCCTTCATGTGTTTGACAATATATGCAAAATAAATCGACTGGGCCAGCAACTAAAACATCAGGAAATTTGCTACGTTCAAATCGTAATTCCTTCTTTTTCGATATTCGATATTGTGTTTTACTTGAATGCACCATTTTGGTCACAATATGATTTGGATCAAGTACATCCCAATGAAGATATATTTATTGTCCTACTACCATCTATGGACAACATGAAAAAAGAATTTCAGTTTGATGTGAAAAGATTGTGCACATTTCCAAAATCATATCTCATGGGTTTCATTGAAATGGTAACTAGATTTCCAAATTACAGCAAAATCAATACCTTACAATCAGAGGAGATAAATCGAGTAGAATTAAACTATGAGTCGCGACGTACAAGTCGTGTCCGAGTTGTTCCACTACTGCTACCTAAACACTTTTTTTCTGCGAGGATGCGTTTATTATTTTTGGAAAAAATTGTGCGAAAAAATACCCACCTCAACTATCAAGGATCCGCAGTTCAAGTTTATGCTGATTACAAGGGGTATTTACTAAATACCACAGAAGTTCATACCCAAAATAATTTTGTAACACAGAACGATATGTACGAAAATGGTCACCCCGGGATTCCAGCTATTACCTTGATTTCTATTTTAGCAAACCGTCTTAATTTTACACCAGTGAACCAAGACGATTATTCTCAAAGCGCTTTCGGGAAATGTGAAAACGGTCACATATCTTTAGGAGCGTCATCGTCGTCTCAATCCAGTAATTGGCATTCAGCTGTATTAACTGGGTCAGATTCTTTTGGTTTGTTTTACGGGAAACGAGCAGAACAAAACATTCCACTGAAAATTTACTCGATGGTCCAGCCATTCGAATCAAATGTTTGGCTTTTGCTTGGAACGTCGATTTTTATTTTAGTAGTAGTTCAAGGTGTTCCGTCCACGTCAATACCGGCAAGTGATCAGACGCTGGAGGATTTAATTGCTGATGGCTTTGTGATTCAAATCCACAAAGCAGCCTACTCTTATTTTAATGGTGTCCGGACGAAAGACCTTATCCATTAGACCTCAGGACAAAACACCTTGGACAAAACACCTCAAAATCATAACACCTTAGGACAAAACACCTCGGGTCATTTGAACTTAAGTCCAAAACACCTTTTGCCTATTTGACCGAATTCCAAAAGACCTTTTACAATTACACCTCATGGCCAAAAGACCTCGAAATAAAAAACACCTTAATGATTTATTTCAACTGCAAAAATGCACACTTATGAAATTGTAATTTTTTTTATATTGCTATTTATATCCTCGTTAGTCATTTTGTCAATACTCAAATGTCATTTTAAGATTTTAAAAAATTCAAAAATTTTAATTTAAAAAAAAATAAGATTTCAATATTGGGCCTCAAAGGTATAAGGATTTTGTATTTTTTTAAAGAAAAATGAGAATTTTCGAATTTTTCAACATCTTTAAATAAATGAGAACGTTTTAAAGTCGATTTGCACGGTTAATTATCAGAACAAAGAAAAAAAATAATTGCATTTTAATTATTTAGGAATCGTAGTATTTTTAGAAACTACGTTTCTGCAGATTCTGACCTCCTTAGTGTTTATATCTGTAATACACTACGTTTTAATGAATTACGATAACACCAAAAAATAACAACGGAAAACGAGTGAAAACGTAATTCGAATATTAACTGTAGTTGAACCCTATAACTAATTTCATAAGGTGAAAACAATGTATGTCAGTAATTGTGATTTGAATTAATGTGCATTTAATTTTCATGATTAACTTTAGTAATTAATAGTTACCTGAAAACCCTGTAGTTTCTGCATTGCTTCGAACTTTATAAATTCTGATATAGTGTAAATGTAGTATTACAGTTGGTTAATACTGAAATCGTGAAAACCTAAAATTGCAATTTCCAGTCCTAATAACATATCTATGTACATAATAATCTACATAATAATAAAACTCAAATAATTCTGTCCGGTGGCGTCGTCCGTCCATCAGCTGTCCCCCTCCCACCCCTCCCCACCATTACCCAACCTCCGATTGCTTTGCAACATAATGCACACGTACTGAAAACCTACATAATGATGATATTTAAATCTGTCTACATACTAATAAAATTTAAATCTATTAGCAATTAGCATACCACACCTGTTCTTAAAATCTACATAATAAAATTCAACTTACACAACAATAAAATTCAATACACCTTATAATAATATTCATAATTATAATTAATAGTAATAATTAAACCTAAATAATTTTGTTCGGGAGCGTTTTGTATCCATTCGCTGCCCCTCCCCCCTCCCCCCTCCCCTCTCCCCAACATGCGATTGCTTCGAAACATACTATACCTGTTAAGGAAATCTAATTTACATTATAATAAAATTCAAATAATTCTGTCTCTCGGCGTCGGCCGTAAATCCTATGCCCTCCCCCCCACCCCCATCCCCAACATTCGGTTGCGTTGGGACATACTAGACCTGGACTGACAATATGTATAATAACTATATAGTAGTTAATAATAGTATAATAACCTCCGCCCTCACCCTCTCCCTAACGTATACAGCATACTACAAGTGTACTGGCAGTTTTAATGCCGATCTACATAATGCGCATATTATTTAAATTCAAATGATCGATCAACCTACCTAATATTAAACAATGTAAAGCAATCGGATGTTGGCGGGAGGGGTGCAGGGGCAGGCGAATTATTTAAATTGCTTACGTAAATTGTTTAATGTAGTTATCTAAATTAAATGTTGTGCCATCGATTTGAATTTAAAATATTCGAGTGCCAATAAATGTGCAAATAATTTCATGAACAATTCAAATTCTGGATATTATACTGCAAGCACTGCCAGGCGCCAGGCAGGCTGAAACTTCTTTTACACGCAGCAGACAATGCGAACAGTTAGGTTAGCTAGAAAATTACTGTTATAGTATGTGTTAAAGTATGAGGTGTTTTGGTCTTGAGGTGATAAGGGATACGGTCATTTGTACGGCGGTGTTTTGTACTCAAGGTATTGTGTACAAAAGGTAATGTGGCAAAAGGTCATTTGTATGTAAGGTCTTATTAACCCGAGGTGTTTTGGGGGAGGTCTTTTGTACCGAGGTATTACTGCCGAGGTCTTATGTCCATGAACCGAAGGAGTCTTTACTTTGAACGCGGCCGACGTGAGGCTTTGTGAATAATTCACGAAGTTCTGAAGCATTCTGAATATCAGAGACCGGGACAGAATTTTCAAGGAGTAGTTCATGCTTGCGAACAACAGATGAGCCATTTTTAGTACTATGATTAATTTCTTCCAGTTCGTAATTAAAATATTCAGAATGCTTCAGAACTTCGTGAATTATTCACAAAGCCTCACGTCGGCCGCGTTCAAAGTAAAGACTCCTTCTGGACGTACTCGAAACTACTCATACGAATGTACGGGGGTCGTTTAAATCGATGCCGTGATACCTTTTTTGAAACGCGACTGGAGTGGCAGTTTTATTTGCCGAATGCTGCTGTTATTAGGCGATTGTTTACACAGGAGGTAGAATCTGGAATCTACAACTTTTGGCATGATTTGTCTTTGATTTTGAAAGAAAAGGAGAAGACTCAGGAAGAGAGGGAGATTCTCGAAGGTAGGGACGACGAAGGTGGGCATTTTAATTTCCAGAAATATGTGAATCTTAGGGATGTCAGCACCCAAGACCCAAGACCCAAGCATTTCCGCCATCTTACCCAAGAGTGACCCAAGAGTCTTGGGTTGTGAAAAAATTTTAACTTACGATTTTTAGTGTATTTTGTTGTTGATTGTATGTTTTAGAATGAAATACAGCTTTACTTGGGCAAGACTCTTGGGGTACCCAAGTAATTTGAATCCTTGGGTACCCAAGACTCTTGGGGTACCCAAGTAATTTGAATCCTTGGGTACCCAAGACTCTTGGGGTACCCAAGTAATTTGAATCATTGGGTACCCAAGTAATTTGAATCCTTGGGTACCCAAGAGTCTTGGGGTACCCAAGTAATTTGAATCCTTGGGTACCCAAGACTCTTGGGGTACCCAAGTAATTTGAATCCTTGGGTACCCAAGAGTCTTGGGGTACCCAAGTAATTTCAGTACTTGGGTACCCAAGACTCTTGGGGTACCCAAGGAATGCAAGTCTTGGGTACCCAAGAGTCTTGGTCTTGTACAAGTAATTTTTTACCCCAAGTATTTGACATCCCTAGTGAATCTAGAGTTGGAGGATTCCATTGCTGAACCACTTGTATTAGATGACTCTCTCATTGCATCGGCATTTTATTGCCTGTTGTTCGGATCTGGAGTTGCAATTGTGACATTTTCGTGGGAAGTTTTTGGATCGCTTTGGAAAACAAAAGCGTGTCAAGGATAGGCGATGATTTCAAATGCTCTTCCTAGGATGCCAAGGGCCAGTATTGTGCATGTAGTGCCACGCAATCAAAGTTGTGAAAGCAGATAAATTGGTACATATAAACAAGATTAGCAGTTAACTTATAGCTTCACCTGAACTGCAATTCTGTTGGGAGATACAGTAACGCTATTTAATTATTTGTTTTTTATATTTAAAATAATAAATTACGTATGTGTTGCATTCCCATATCTTCATTTTTAGATGCTGAGCAAGCATCTTTTGGAAAGGTGTTATCTTTCTGTCTGTAAGTATGTGTGTCTGTTAAGCAAACGCTACATGTAGCATTATTAAACTCATAAATTTCAAACAACTTTTAGTCGCTCACAAATGCGAGGGACAAGTGCTGTAAAGTTTTTGGATAACATCGCGACTATAGTTTGTTCACAATAACCAGTTGAATGAGCCAAGAGTAAAAACATGTTTTTAAAAAAGAAAAAGAATTCGATTTATTAGATTAACCGTCTGGAGGCCTGAAGTAGATGATGAGTTTCCAGTGAATATTGGGGTCAACAACAGCAGAATCCTACTGGGGCAAATTGTGACAGCGCCAAACTTCTCTTCTACTTCTCCTGGCTGAATTTCTCATTTTATTAAATGTGTGCTCGCACACACATTTGTATCATTTTTGCGAGGCTGACAGGAGAAATTAATCGTTTTGCTACTCCTAGCGGTATGTGTATACCTGGTGAGGGTACAATTAGTATTTGAAACATTGAGCTAGAAAAAATTGGGGCTACTGCGAATTTCTTTAGTACAACAATGCATGTTACGTGTAGGTTGGACTCCAGTAGTGTGGACACGATTGCTACGGGTACAAGCCGTACAGGTACGAGTAGTATTAGTATGGGTACGCATAGTACAAATACAAGTAGTTAAATAGGCCTAATTTTTGTAAATTGTACCGTAGACTATCGTAGTTAACTTTTCATGTTGCATTTAAACAAGTAACTGTTTTAGGATCTTCTACTAATGACTGAATCAGTTAGAGAACAGGGGTCTGCCTAGAGACTAGTAACGTAATGTAAGAAATGCTAGAATAACACATTTCACGAGATTCATAATGAGTATACGATTTTATTAATTTAATATTTTCATGATCGTAGTCAGGTTCATTATATAACAGTCATGAACCGTGAATAAATCGCAACTGATCAGTGATTTGTAGCTTCAGTCTACGCTGGACTGAATTATTCACTGATTTTGACATAATTTAAAATAATTTAGATCAGAAATAATAATAAAATTATTTCAATAAAAACACCAATATTCATAGTAAAACCATAGCATTAAATCTAAAATAAATCTGCAACACGTAACGACTAATGTTAACGACATCAGTTTAAGAAATGGTTGCCCAAGTGATAGGAGGTACTTAAAGTGATGATATTTGATTGACTCCAATTATGGATGATCCCTCACCGTCTATCGGTGATATAATTATGTATGTGCATGAAGCTTATCGTTAGTCATATCATTGTATAACTTTTTTTTCTGTGTCATACATGAACATCAATTATCAGTCAGAATAATCTCTATATTACATTGCTGTTGTATGCACTTGAAAGACTTAGACCTTGATTTCACTAGAAAAGTTAACCATTGTTAACCTTAAGAAACTCGCTTCCAGATTAAACAATAGTTAACTCTGAAAGCGTGTCGCCGTCCATCTTTTATGAAGAAACCCCTAGAAGCTTGCTGTCCACTTTTTATTCAGAAAACACCCAGAAGTTAGCCGTCCATTACATAATAAAGCATCCCTAAAGACGGGCCGGCTATCAAATCTCAAAGAAACCTCTAAGGATCGCCGTCCTTAACTTATCAAAGAACCCCAAAGGCTTGCTGTCCAGCACTTATCAAAAAACTTCGGAAGGCTACCTGTCCATCACCTATTAAAGCAACTTGTGGAGACTTGACATCCATCACTTATCAAACAAATTACCAAGGGCTTGCTGTCCATCACTTGTCCAAGAAACCCCTGGAGGTTCGCCGTCCACTACTTATCAAAGAATCCGCAAAGATCACTAAGCACAGAAACCCTAAAGGCTCGCCTTCGTTTACTTATCGAACAACCCCCAGAGGCTCGCCTTCCATTACTTATCAAACAACCCCTAGAGGCTCGCCGTCCACTTCGTTTAATCAAAACCCCCAAAGAATCGCCGTCCATCACTTTTTAAACAAACTCCCAAAGGCTTGCCTTGTATCACTTATTAAAGAAACCCCCGGAGGCTCGCCGTCCATCATTTTCGAAGAAACTTCTGGAGGCTCGCTGTCCATCACTTATCAATCAAACCTCTGAGGGCTCGCCGTCTATCACTCATCAAAGAAACCTCCGGAGGCTTGCCGTCCATCACTTATAAAAGAAACCTCCGGAAGCTCGCCATTCATCAATCATTAAAGAAACTTCCGGAGGCTTGTCGTTCATCACTTATCAATGATACCTTCGAAGGCTGTCAAATGAAATATCTACAACCTATATGGGTATGTATGTTCATGACATGTAGTTTAAATAGGTTGAAAAAATATTAAAGTTGTAAATAGGGTTACTTAAAACTATGATGTTTTAAGTACGTCATTTATAGACGATCCCTGAATATCTATCACTTGTATATTTATTTTCATGACATGTTGTTAAAATATTTTTAAAAAAAATTAAAGCTGGGAATGGGGGTACTTAAAACTATGATATTTGAAGGACGTCATTATGGACGATCCCTAAATATCTATAACCTATATACTGAATATATATAACCTATTCCCAGCGTGTCTGACTTAGCAGCCCACAGACGAGTTTGAAGTTTATGGCTTTAAAACTGTGACCTGTAGTGTACGGCCAACAGACGGACGGACGGACGGACTTGACTATTTCATTAGATGCTTAAGCTCAGCATCTAAAAACAGGCATGAAAAATAAATGATATTTGAAGGACGTCGTTATGGACGATCTCTGAATATCTAAAACTAATACAGGTATGTTTAATGCATGTATGTTAAAATAGGCTGCAAAAACTTTAATGGAAGAAATTGGAGCACTAAAACTATGTTATTTGGAGGACGTAATTATGGACGATTTCTTAATATCTATAACTAATAAAATTAAGTTCAATAAATGTATGTTAAAATAGGCTGGAAAAAATTTTAATGGTAGAAATAGGAGTACTTACAACTATGATATTTGGAGGACGTCATTATGGACGATCCCTCAATATCCATAACTAATATATAGGTAGGTATGTTCATTACATGTAGTTCAAACAGGTTAGAAAAAAATATAAAGTTGAAAATGGGGGTACTTTAAACTTTAACAGTTGAAGGACGTCATTTATAAACGATCCGTCACCATCTACAACCCATTTCTACAACTGATGATATCATTGAAAAGGGTACGTGCAGATGAAAATTCCCCGTTTACATCAGGTTTAACATCAGTGGAAATGAGTGAGTGGGTCAGAAAATTAATTAATTGAGATGGCATCATTTGTGAACGCTCCACAACATTCAATTTCGTATGGTATTTATAAACACGAAACGGGAATGCTATGAGTGAGAATCGTACAGCAAACGTACCTTAGGTACCTATATAGGTACAGTTCCAGGAGTGTAAATTAGCGATAACTGAAAGAGAAGGCTGGCAAGGATAAATTTTGAATGCAAACAATGGCAACTTTATCTTTGCCAGCCGCCTCTTTCGGTTACCTCAGCTATTTCGTTCGCCCGTTTTTGAGCTCTTCACTTTAAAAATTTCTGACATAGGTCAGGTAATCAATTTATTGTGGATAACTGGTTAGCCTTATTACAACTCAAAAACAATACAGACCTGCCTAGTCGCATTTCTGGTCGTATTAAATTTTTTTAAAGAAAATTGGTTCTAAACTGTGACCTGTAGTGTACGGCCAACGGACGGACGGACGGACAGACGGACATGACCATTACAATAGATACTTAAGCTCAGCATCTAACAACTAAAATCAATACAACGTGAGTCCAACCTGGGTTTTCCTTAGAAAACAATTATGAATTATGAAACTGGATTATTGACATGATCAAATTAATTTTCCATATGCCCATACACTTAATACAAAAATGGATGATCCACGTACAACTACAGAAGCGCATTAGTATTTACCAACTACAAATATTCCCCTTAGTCATTGGACACGCAGAAGTTGGGCAAGAAGTTTTTGTTAAAGTGCTGACACGCAAGACTTCTTGACAGTAGTAGATTTTAAATATTTTAAATGTAAATGTGGCTGTTACCCATACTAAACTCTTCAGTTTCGAATTAACTTTCATACTCTTCAGAATTTTCATATTAAATTTTTCTTAAATGTTGTTTAAACTAAAGATTTTTAGCATGTTATATTTTGATAACTTTGTATCGGCCGCTGCTATAGTAAATTAGGTAATCAGTACCAGTGCAATGTGGGGTCCGCCCTTGTTACTATCAGATATTAATCAGAAAATAAAATTTCAACTTCAATAATCATTTTTTCAAAATTTCTTATTCAAGCCAAAGCGATTTGCAAAACATTACTTTTACCCTCGCATGTAAAACATTGACCAGTTTAGATTCAAATATTATTAGCTCGTTTAACATTATTTAAAACTTCAATCCTTAAAAATGGCCAATAATTTCTTCCGAAATTTAGTCATTTTACTTTCTTTAGTTGCATTAGGTTTGCTTAAACAAGAACTAGCAGCATCATTACAAAGCAGTAGTATTAAGCTACCAATCCTTCAAGCAATTATAAATTCGTTAAAAAACTGCCAATTCATTGTGATGAACTCAAACGACACTAATACGTTTACAAGACTATTAACTGCAGAAACTTTTAACATCCTTAAAGAATTTGGGTCCTCCCTTCAAGTATTTAACGAGCTTACTAAAATACACAGACAAGGCCAGGAGCTTAAACACCAGGAAATTTGCTACGTTCAAATCGCTATTCCTCCTTTTCTAATAGTCGATAATGTGTTTTTATTAAATGCACCGTTTTGGTCAGGGTATGCTTTGGATCAAGTAAATCCCCATGAAGATCTATTTATCCTCCTACTACCTTTTCTAAGTCAAACAAAACAATTCCAATTCAATGCATATCGGAAACGACTGTGTACATTTCCAATAAACTATCTCATTTTACTCATCAAAACAAAAATAACATTTCAAAAGCACATGGGATTTGATCACGTACAATCAGAGCAGGTGAATCGAGTAGAAATAAATTACGCCAAGCAGCGTACAAGCAATGTGCGTGTTGTTCCAATACTTAAAAACAAAATTTCTGCAACGACGCGGTCAACGCTTTTAAAAAATATCGCGAAAAATACCATTCAAAATTATCAAGGATCGAACGTTTACACTTACTATGCTTATGACGGAGATGAACTAAATATTACAAAAATTCATACACTAAATAAGTATGCAAAACCGGAAGATATGTACGAGAACGGTAACTCAGGTATTCCAATTATCATGCTTATTTCTATTTTAGCAGACCGTCTTAATTTTACTCCAGTAGATTCAGACGGGTCTGATTATTCCATTAGTTTTCATGGAAAATGTTCCAGGGGTTACATATCTGCAAGAACGTCACTGTCGTCTCGGTACAGTAGATGGGATTCGGCTGCAGTGGTAACAGGGTCAAGTTCTTATAGTTTGTTTTACGGAAAAGCAGCAGAACAAAACAATCCACCGAAACTGTACTCGCTGGTTCAGCCATTAAAACTCAATGTTTGGTTTTTGCTTGGAATTTGCATTTTTGTTTTACTTATAGTTGTAGAACGTAGTTTAAGAAATACTACCGTAGTAACTACAATTATAGTCATCATTTTACCCCCGTTAGTAAATCAAACACCTGCTGAAGCCTTAACTGAGTCTGGTTCAAGCAATGCTGAAATATTCCGAAAAGTGTATATTTTCTGGCTTATTTTTTGCCCCTTGCTCAGCACAATATTTGCGTCATTCTTGCAAAGCTTTCGAGTTGTTCCGTCTACGTCAATACCGGCAAGTGATCAGACGCTGGAGAAGTTAATTGCGGCTAATTACGTGATTGCAATTCAAAAAGAATACTACTTTTATTTTAATGGGCAACTTGCCGATATTAACCGTGGTTACAATAAGGGCTTGTCGGTAATTCAAAAGCATAAGCTACTCCTTGACAAGTCTTTCCCAGTATCTGCTATTCAAAATGCTTCTGATCTCCGTGATTTGTTCACGAAACCTCGCGTCGGCTACTTGTTAAGTAAATACTCCTTCTGGACGTACTCGAAACCACTCATACGAATGTACGGAGGTCGTTTAAATCGATGCCGTGATACCTTCTTTGATAAGCCACTGGTGTGGGAGTTTTATCTGCAGAATGTTGATGCGATTAGTCGATTGTTCACGCAGGAGGTGGAATCTGGAATTTACAAGTTTTGGGAAGATTTGTCCTTGTTTCTAGAGGAAAAGTGGTACACTCGGGTAGTCAGGGAGATGCTCCAAGGTAAAAACGACGAAAGTGGGCATTTTAATTTTCAAAAATATGAAAATCTAGAGTCCGAGGATTCGATTGCTGAACCACTCCTATTGGATGATTCTCTCATTGCATCAGCATTTTATTGCCTATTTATTGGATCCGGATTTGCAATTGGAGCATTTTTGAGTAAAATATTTAGATTTTATTGGAAGACAAAAATGTTTAGCATGAACGCAATGATTTTTAACTTACAGCCAAGGATGCTTAGTGCCCGAATCGTCCAAGTTTTGCCACACAATTAAAATTTTGAAAGCTCAGAAATCGAAAAAAATCAACTGGATTCACAGTTAACTTGTATAGCTTCACTTCAACCGCCCCCTATGGTTGATAATTATTTTTGGTAACGCTAATTATTCATTTTGTCACCTAATTTTAAAAATAAAGCACATGTGTTGGATCAAATTGATATTTCTATTTCGTAATTTTTATTTTATTAGTTTGTATAATCATGATATCGTAATAAATATTAAAAATTACCTAGGAAATTAGGGATTGTCTGCAAGTGACGTCATGAAAAGTTCCCCAATTTCAGGACCCTATATGACACTCCTGCTATTAGCTGTTAACCACTACTTAAGTGATTATGTTAAACATGGTTTGACGATAGTTGCCCAAAGTTAGCTCATTAAAAGCATACCAGTGACGTCATTTGTGGACAAACCTTTGCAATGATTTTGTCTGGTCTGCCTCTTGAGTCAGTGTGGATAAAACCTAAACGTTACTAGAAATCGGCCAGGGAATCTTAAAATAAAACTTACAAGGAAAGGTCGCGATATGGGCGCTGATTTTCAAATTAAGATCATATGTGTTAAATAGACCTAACGTCGCAAGCAAACGTACTACTAATCATTTTTGTCGCAGGTCCACTGTATTGAGGTCAGAGGACATTTGCGAAAAACGACCATAGGGGGGACCAAGTGTTCATTTTTATTCTGCATGTTAAATCCCATAAGAAAATTTCATTTTTTTATTTCGCGAAGACATTCAAAAAAAGCCAATAACGCCATAAACAAGGAGAGACCTACTTCGTAGGGACTGTTGTCATTAAAATATTTTGGGGTCGTCCTTAAATGACGTCATCAAAATATTTATATTTTTGGACCTTTCAACGCCCCTTTCATTGTTTGAATGAATATCTTTAATATAGGTAGACAGCAATATAAGTAGACTTATTGGCCCTACCAACGCCATTTGTAGACGATCCCGTTGCCATTACCACTTTTATTTGTTTTTCTCAAATTATGTACACAAAACTTTAAAATGTACAATATATTCCTTTAAAAGAAGCATTTATGACCTGAGTAACCTCGTTGAATTTTTACCAAGTGATGCAAATATCATAGTGGAACCGTCATGCAAGAGGATTTTGCAAACTTTGAAGTCTTGCAATAAACTTGAAGCCAATCCCAAACACAATAATGTAATAAACAGATGCAACCACTGACAAAAAAATTGAAAAACTCCCAACATCTGGAATCTGCTTAATACACAGTATTGCACATACCAGGATGAACATTGAAATTGTTATGAGAAAATTTCTGATAGTAAAAACAATATAAGCGTAGATTTTATTAAAGAAAACAATATACGCCTACTGTTGTTGTCACTGCTCAAGATATTTCGACGCTCCTTTAAAACCGATTTTGTCGCATCGTTAACATTAATAAAAAACCACATTATATTTAACATACAGAAGTACACGTTGCATATCATGAAAGTAGCCATACAAATGTCTATTGTAAATAGAGCGCAAACTGTCATGTTATTTCTGTATCGACTACTGATAAAATTGAACAATGAATTATGAAGCAAAAATGTCATATCTGAATAATTTACAATGAGTACAGTGCAGAAAACCAAAACGGATGAAGCACTTACTGGATACCAAAAGACGAGAAATTTTATGCAGGCAAAAGTTTTAAACTGCAATGGGCACTCTTGCTTTCGTTGTTGTGATAAAAAATATTGCGTATTTTAAGTTATTAAAATAGCGCTACAAAAATGCAAATAAGCGAGATGTGTGAATAAACCTGGGGTTTTAAAAAATAAAATAGTGCAGCAGACCAAACAGCAAACACCAGAAGCTGGAATAGTGAAATGAATAGAAAATTGGCAGAAAAAAGAAGTGTTAAATAGAATTTTTAGCGTTTAGATGGCATGCTATACATTTTTTGTTCTTCTTATCTACTAACAGCATCGCTCCGTTGCCATGCAACAGAGTTGTTGTATGAGGCGGGGCATCTCGGCCTATGGATCTGTTTAGTCTTTAAATGTCGTTGCACAGATCGAGATGGCCCTTACAACAATTCCGTTGCATGAAAACGGGACTGTACTGCTAGGTATCATACACAATTATATAATAAAAATTTTATAATTTTGGTGACGGTATTTGCGAAACATCATAGGTATTCCCCTCCCTACCTTTTTTTATCGTAAATTAGCTGCGTTTATACTGTAACAGATAAATCTTTACTGGCTTATAGGCTTAGGCGTGACGTAGTTGGCTTT
Source organism: Dicyrtomina minuta (assembly GCA_949802685.1). NCBI lineage: Eukaryota > Metazoa > Arthropoda > Collembola > Symphypleona > Dicyrtomidae > Dicyrtomina > Dicyrtomina minuta. The sequence goes on along the minus strand of OX461808.1, from coordinate 92,143,519 downwards.
TGTCTAGGTTGATCCCCACAATAGAATAAATGTATTGGTGCCAGATAAATAAGTATAATAATTAATAAAAGAATTGAATATGGTATTTAGTTTATTAACACAGTTAGGCTCTGTCGCAATAATAATATAAATGATACAATATTAAACCGTAATACAAGTAAAACCCTAGAATTAAATTTGATCTCAAAGAATAACGTAGCCCCCAGAGTGAATCGGTACCGTAGAAATATCTACGCGCTCAACACTAAATAACATCTAATTACATGCTGGCTACACTCACCAGCAGAACATATAAGCTAAAGTCTACACTACGAAGAATAATCTGCTTCCCTATGCTAGCCGTTCCTTTGGGAGTCGAGCCCCGTTCAGGAAGGTTCTACTAGATGGAGGCAGAGAGTCGAGCTCTATGTCTCCAGGGATGAATTATGTACGTGAAACGGATATACGAGGAGTCTAGTGCTCCGCGAGTCTGTTTTAAAAGAGGGCTCAAAGATCTTGGATCCAGAGGCAAAAAATAAATAGCAAACAAAGCTAGATGCTTTATAGGCTGGAAGGTAACTTTCGAGTCAGGCCCAAGGGTTAAAAGGGATAGTTGGAGGTAATAGATAGGGTAACTATAATTTAGCTCACCAGAGAATGAAGAGATAACCTTAATACAGACACTCAATTCAGTTCCAGGATCCAGTCGTAATTAGGAGAGGGTCTTCCGAGTATAACTTCAAGTATTTAGGGGGGAGGGGTCGTAGCTACTCCTTGTTCGGTTTGGGAGGGCGGGATCGTAGCAACGCGATGATCCAGTAAGGCTCCAATACACGTCTAGTCGTCCTAGGCTCAGTCTCCAGCAATGCTCCAGCATGAGTAGAAGCGCTTGTAGTAGTTGCACTGGGATTGATTTAGCTCACTTCGAGTGATCTTGTCTCAATCCAATAGCTAGTGATAAAGTCAAGCTTTATCACATCACGGCCGATAAATAATAGAGTTGGATGGGAAATTGAGCCTCCCAGGAACGAGATTTATCAGCCCGTGTCCCTAACGCTAGAGTCCCGACCGCAAACGGCGCGCGCTTTTATCCTACTTGCTAGGGCAAGGTCATACTTTTTTATTATAATCTTGATATTTAATCCTATTTCCTATTGTCATGTGACCCTAGTGACGTAATCATATTTGTCTTAGGGCACATACTTAAATTACTATTAAATGTTAAAGTTATTAACGTAATAGGAGATTCCTGTTCCAGTAAAACCGGACTCAATCCTATAGTCTACGCTCATAGCGCTTCCTTATGCATTGCAGTAGACGACCAAAACTCTTCCAGTCTGAGCATCTCAATCCTACGCTATAAGTGTACCGTACCATTCACTCCACTCTTCCCACTTGTTCTATTTACTACAATACCAATAGTTTTAGATATTTTTCTTCAGTAGCGCTCAAAAAAGAAACGTAGTTTCACCTTTCGGGTCTATAAATTATTATGTATGCTAATGTATATTTTATCCTTTTTTGTTTGTATCCTTTCAGTGCTTTTCAGAACGGATCTATTTAACAATAATTTTTAGAAAACTGGTTAGTTCCATCAATCCCAAAAACAACATATGGTACAGTAAATTACATTTGTAGTCGTTTATTGAGTTGTAAAATTTTTATGCGTTTTGATATGAGTCCATTAAACATTTATTTTTGAAAAAACTGGTTGGTTTGATCAACCCCACAAACAATATGGCACTATGTCCTTGCATTTGTGGTCGTTTAAAAGATGTTTGACAAAATTTAGTTAAAAACCTTGACCTGTGGAACATGACCAACAGACCGAAATATCGACAGGCAGACAGACAGACGGACATGGTCATGTCAATGGACACTTGAGCTCAGCATCTAAAAACTATTTAAATAGATGCCCAACCCCTACACCGTTATTGGCGGGTAATGTGAAGTGAAGTTTTTCCATGCGTAAAATAATGGAACAGCAAAAAACACAACAGTTGTAATATTGAACAAGGAAATATTCAATTTTAAAAGTTAGGATCTAATTTTATTGGGTCAATGTAACTACTCATGTTCATGAAAATGATCCAGCTGTAATTATAGTTATAGAATTCTAAGTTAAGTGGCTCGCCCTAAGGTGGACAAATCATAGCTTTAAATAAAACAAAATTCAAATGTTTTTATGTTTTCGCATACAGTAGCAGGGCAACTTTTGTAGCTGTTACCCAGTTTGATATGATGTTATATTTTAATCCAGAGTTCTTGAATAAAACAAAGTTAAATAAGCTCTTGCTAAGTTGTAAATTATCAAGGTTTGGATTTTATCAAAACAGAATATTTATATGCAGTTTTTGACAGATGTTGATTTTAATATCTTTAATATGTAGATCAATGTTATGCAGCTATTTTTGAAAATATTCAATAACGATGTGACATAGAAAGATATTTCAATATTCAGATCAACGTTTCTATTTTATGTATAACCGAAAAATATTTGACTAACAAAGATACCACGCCAAGTGGTAACGTTTAGTTTCAAAATCTTTAATTACTGTCCTTGAATTCTGCTCTACGCGTCTGCTCTATTACAACCTACTGCATATGACATACGTTACTGCTTTATTATTGAAAACGTAATTTTTGTAAAATTATTGACTGTTTCTAATGTTTAGTTATTTTAAAGTGAAAAGTTGATACTTACAAAATGACTGGTAGCCTAATTAATAACTTTTACTAAATAATTTTGTTTGCTACCATGCTTAGTTTATTACGTAATTACACCAACCATTTATCCTGTTTATTTATTACGGAAAAAAATTTGATTCTAAATAAGTATGTTTTATGTGATGATAGTTACATAACGGTATTTCACTTAATTCATTGAAAAATGTTACAATCCTAGCTTCATTTAAATTTCAAGCTCTAATCCGTATGAACATACCGCATGCATGGTCACCCCACCTTATTTTCACGTGGTTGATATAGTGAACTGATAAATGTGCCTTAAAAACCTACCTAACAATTAGTTCAAAAATTTCAATTCATGCTCCGTACCTAACTGTTTACTACCTTATATTTTTAATTTATTTTGACGGACTAGCGAAATCGTCTTTCCAACGATTGATTAGCTAATTTTTTAATTATCTTTCGTGTATTTTGATCTCGTTAAAAAAAATTAAACGAAATAAGATCTTAACTAAAATTGTTAGAAATCCTTACACAGAATTTATCAGATAAAATATTATTTCTAACGATCAGAAATCAACTTTAATTTTTTCAAAATTGTAATTGTAATAATTGTTTTATTGTCAAATCCATAAAGCGCATAAACACTTATTTCCAAGAATGGACAGTTCTAAACATTACAATTCTATACTACAAATATAATTTACGAGGTATATAAACATCATGTCAATATGATTAGAGTATAAAAAATTTTACACAAATGAAAATATTCAACTAGGCTAGGTTAATTAACTAAATACTTATATTAAATTATGTGTCATTTTTGTTCGTCGCTGACGATTGTAATTTAAACTCAGAAAACTCAATTCAATACAAAATATGTCTAACTCAGGTTTAGGTTTTCCCTACAGAGCAGGCATGAATTATTCAAACTGGATTGGCATGACCAACTTGATTCTACATATCGTCGGTGAAGAATCATTCTGTCGTAAATCCAGTACACAGCTGAAATCATTCTTTCGCAAGTCCATACGATTCTTAAAGTCATTCTTTCGCAAGTCTATTCAATTGGTAGCTATTTTACTCATAACGTACACTTAGGGGTCGTCCACAAAAGACGAGCTAAACATTCCATTTCCAGAACATTTTACGATTTTCAGGAACATGTAAATGAAACATTTTACACTTTTGAAAAGCATGTAAATAGAACATTTTACACTTTAAAAAAACAAGTAAATAGAACATTTTACACTTTTAAAAAATATGTAAATAAATCATTTTGCACCTTTTCAAAAACATGTGAATAGGACATTTTACATCGTTGAAAAACTATCTACAAAAATATTGAAGCATATCTTAAAAGCAGTTAATTAGAATATTTTGCACTTTTCAAAACGTGTAAATAGAACATTTCACACTTTTCAAAAATATATAAATAAACATTTTGCAACTTTTCAAAAACATGTAAATAGGACATTTTACACTTTTAAAAAGCATGTAAATAGAACATTTTACACTTGTCAAAAAGATGTAAATACATAGAACATTTTTCACCTTTTGAAGTGTTTTTGAAAAGCGCAAAATGTTCTAGGAATGAAATTTTTAACACTCCTTTTTTGGACGATTCCTGGGAGTACGTCATAAGTCTCCTGAGTACCATACAGTGAGTAACATACCAACCCCACCTAGTTTAAAGGACAACGCGGAAGCGACCTCAACAGTAGCTAACAAATGAATGGGATTGCGACAGTAAGTAAAGTAAGTAAATTAATAGTTTTAACGTCAATTCCACTCAGCGAATTTTCACTGATTTCCAAGGAAGGACAGCTTTTGACTACATTACTACTTCTGTATAGTCGTTACTTTTGTATTTGATTTTATTATTTCTGACTACTTTTTCTAGAGAAGGGAACTCTAGAAAGCCTAGAGAATGACTCCGAAAATCTGTTCTCTAGGACCTGCAACGTACATATCACCGAGCCTTGCAGGATTACCAAGCACAGGTCACCCATCCATTTCAGAAAGCGCTTGGACTGTTGCTTAACCAGAAGGAATCAACCAACTAATCAACCGCCAGACCAACCTGTACTGGCAGAATGACAGAATGACTTTAAGAATCGTATGGACTTACGACAGAATGACTCTTTACCGACGATATGTATATCTATAACAGTAATTCATTAAGGGCGGATCGACGTAAAAATATAGAAGCGCCTAAGTATTTACCAAGTCCACAAATTCCCCACAGTAATTGGGCACAAACGTGTTAAGCAAGAAGGTTTTGCTAAAGTACTGACACGTATCACTTCTTGACAGTAGTGGATCTTGTGAATATTTTAAATGATAAGGCTATAACCCATACTAAACGCTCCAGTATCGATGGAATATTAAATGCAATTATCGTTATACTACGCAATTACTTTCATACTGTTCAGTATTTTCATATTGAATATTGCTAAAAGGGTGTTTAATGTTTAAATACTTAGCATGTTATATTCTCACAACGTTGGATTTAACTCTTGTAGAATAAATTAAGCAACCAGCACTGATAAAATGTAGGGTCCGCCCTTGCCATTACCAGATAATAATTACACTTTGATATTGTAATTTAATAAATTGTATACCAAACTTGAATTTTACAACCACTTCATAACACGTAAAGCTTTTTAAGTATATTAAAATTCATAAAGTGTTATTTTAAATTTAGGTTTTGTATTTTTGCCACACTTTTATACACTGTGCGGCGTGCGGAATTACTCCAACCTCGATAATCTATCCTTTTAAAAATCGTAACTTAAAGTGAAATAAATTTTCCAAATATTACTTTTACTCTTGCGTGTACAATATTCTTGTCCTGTTGCGATTAAAATCTTGTTCCGCTCATTATACGATATTTATATCTCCAACCCTTAAAAATGGCAAATTATTTATTTAGAAATTTGGTAATTTTACTTTCAATATTTTTTTTCAGTTTCCTTGAACAAGAACTTACAACAGCATTGGAAAACAGTTATGCCAAGCTACCGATCCTGCAAGCGATTTTAAATCCACTCAAAAACTGTCAATTTGTTGTTAGGACATCATTAAACTACTTTGATACGTTTCCAAGATTATTAACTGGAGAAACTTTGAATATCCTCAAAGCATTTGGGTCCTCCCTTCAAGTGTTTAACGATTTTACTAAAATAAGCAGGCAAGGCCAGGAGCTTAAACACCAGGAAATTTGCTACATTCAAATTGCTATTCCTCCTTTTCTGACTATCAAAAATGTGTTTCTATTAAACGCACCATTTTGGACAAGCAACGATTTGTACCAAGTAAATCCTCAGGAAGATATATTTATTCTCCTACTTCCCTCATTAAATGAAAGAGTTGATGTTGAATTCGACGCATATCGGAGACAACGGTGTACATTTCCAATAAACTATCTCATGTTGCTCATCAAAACAGAAATTACATTTAACAATTACAAAGAATTTGATCACGTACAATCAGAGCAGGTGAATCGAGTAGAAATAAATTACGCCAAGCCGCGTACAAGCAATGTTCGTGTAGTTCCAATACTTAAAAACAAAATTTCTGCAACGATGACGCGGTCAACGCTTTTAAAAACGATTCTGCAAAATACTAAGCTAAATTATGAGGGAACTAAAGTTTACACTTTTTTAGATTATGACGGATATGAAATAAATATCACCCAAATTCATATCCAAAACGAGTTTGCAAAACTGCAAGATAGAATCGAAAACGGTTTCTCAGCGATTCCACTTACTAGGCTGATTTCTATTTTAGCACACCGTCTAAATTTTACACCAGTAGACCCAGACGATTATTCCACCAGCTTTCATGGTAAATGTTCAAGGGGTTACATATCTTCAGGATGGTCAATGTCGTATCAGCACAGTAAGTGGGATTCAGTTGTAGTAGTAACAGGATCAACATATTTTGGTTTGTTTTACGGAAGAGCAGCAGAACAAAACAATCCACCAAAACTTTACTCGATGGTTCAGCCATTTAAATTTAATGTTTGGCTTTTGCTAGGAATTTGCATTTTTGTTTTTGTAGTGGTTGTACGACGTAGTCTGAGAAATGTTACCACAGAAGCAACCATTTTAATAATCATTTTACCCTCGTTGGTGAATCAAACAACGGGCGAAGCCTGGACTGAGCCTGGTTCAAACAATGTTAAAATATTTCGAAAGGTTTACGTTCTCTGGCTCATTTTTTGCCTCCTGCTTACCACAATATTTGCGTCATTCTTGCAAAGCTTCAGAGTGGTTCCGTCCACGTCAATACCGGCAAGTGATCAGACGCTGGAAGATTTAATTGCGGATGGTTACAGGATTGCAATCAATAAAGGATACTACTCTACTTTCAGTGGGGAACTTCAAGATATGAACCGTAGTTACAATTATGGCTCGTCTGTTGTTCGGAAGCATAAGCTACTTCTTGACAAGTCATTTCCAGTGTCAAGTATTGACAATGCTTCACAACTCCGTGATTTATTCACGACGCCTCGCGTCGGCTACGTTCTGAGCAACGACTTCTTCTGGACGTACTCCAAACCACTCATACGATTGTACGGAGGTCGTCTAAATCAATGCCGGGATACCTTTTTTGATAAGCCACTCGTGTGGGAGTTTTATTTGCAGAATGTTGATGCGATTAGCCGATTGTTCAAGCAGGAGATGGAATCTGGAATTTACAAGTTTTGGAAAGATATGTCCTTGATTGTAGAGGAAAAGTGGCACATTTGGAGAGTCAGCAACATGCTTGAGAGTAGTCAAGACCAAAGTAGTTATTTGAATTTTCGAAAATATGCGCATCCAGATTTGGAGGAGGATTCGACTGCTGAACCACTTTTATTAGATGATTCACTCATTGCATCAGCATTTTATTGCTTATGTATTGGATGTGGAGTTGCAATGGCGGCATTTTTGCAAGAAATATTTAAATTGTTTTGGAAGACCAAAACGTTCAACGTAAACGCGCTGCTTTCACATTTATTTCGTAGGATGCCAAGGGACACTATCGTCCAAGTTTTGCCCAAAAATCAAGATTTGGAAGGTAGATAAATTAGTAAAAATTAACAGGGTTCACAGTTAACATATTGCTTTACCTAAACCGCAACCCTGTTAAGATTTTTTCGCGTATTTTAAATAATAAAGTATTTGTGTTGGATGAACTTCATATTTTTTATTTCATTAGTTTGTTAAATAATTATGCATATTTTAATAACTACTTACTAGAAATAGGGCCGTTGGGGACTGTCTACAAATGACGTCATGACAAATTCCTCATTTTCAGGACCCTATGACCCCCCTGACTTCAGCTTACAACCACTACTACAGTGACTATGTTAAACATATAGCTTGTCGTCAGTTACCAAATTAGGGCATTAAAACTACCGATGACGTCATTGGTGCACGAACCCTTACCAAGATTTTGTCTGCTTCTCAGAAGTCAGTGTTGATATGACCTAAACGTTACTAGAAATCGACCAGTAAATCTTAAAATAAAACTTAGAAAATTAGGGGTGGACTTTCTTTCAAGTGTGTGGAACATTCCCACTTTGATCCCAATATTTTGAATGGAACCAACCAATTTTTTAAATGCCATCAGATGATTCCGGTGTAGTTTCTCGTCCTGGTTCCGGTTTCTTCCACGGCTACGGATAATTTGGACTTTTCGAACTAGTAGCGCTGCATTACACATCAAAAAGAGCTCTACTTTAGCCTGATGAAGTCTTGCAGTGAACTTGAAACCATTCCCAAACACAATAATGTAATAAATAGCTGCAACCACTGATAAAAAAATTGAAAAGCTCCCAACATCTGGAATCTGCTTAATACACAGTATTGCACAGACCAGGGTGAACATTGAAATTGTTATGAGAAAACATCGAATAGTGAAAACAATATAGGCGTAGATTTCATTAAAGAAAACAATATAAAGTTGAATACATCGAATTGCTTGATACGCATCATGGCGTCTATTGTTGTTGCTACTGCTCAAGATTTTTTGTCGCTCTTTTAAAACAGATTTTGTCGCATCGTCAATATTAAGAAAAAATAACATTACATTTAATAAACAAAAGTACACGTTATAGATCATGAAAGTAGCCATACAAATGTCAATTGTGAATAACGCACAAACTGTCAGCTTATTTCTGTATCCACTATTAATGAAAAGTAATGAATTATGAAGCAAAAACGTCATATCTGAATTGATTACAAAGAGTGCAGTGCAGAAAACTAAAACGGATGAAGCACTTATTGGATACCAAAGGGCGACAAATTCCATAAAGGAAAATTTCCAAAATTTCCAACATGAACGATTTTTTTGTTCTTGTAATAATTTAGAATTATCTTGAATAATATTTTTAGTTTTTGTAGTGATTTGACAATTAAAATGTGAATTAAACAAAAGAATCATTTCTTCTGTGTGCACGAAAAATATTAGAAAGCTGGAAATCAAACAACAAATGCCAGAAGCTGCAATAGTTAGGTGAATTGGAAATTGACGTAGGAAAACTGAATGAGAACCACTACCAGTTTTATTAGGGGAAATAAAAGTTTGAGTTAATTGAATGTTGTGATTTAGTGACCCACAAAAAGTTAGTAGAAACCATAGAATCCAAATTATTTTTCGTAGGATCGAAGTTTGTTTCCTAATGTGACCAGATTTTGCATCTATTTCAATTAGCAAAATGTTAAATTTTGAAAGGAGGTAAATTGCAAAGAGGTTGAGACGGGCTTCACTTTTTGAAAGCATGGTTTCCTATTTTTTGAAACAGATTTCGTCTAATACATGCGTTCTACATTTTAAAACTGAATCAGCGATTAATTCTATTTTTTTGCAAGTACACACTTCCATTATAGTAATTACTTTGTTTTGGATTTCGTTTAGCTATAGTGGGGCTGTAAAGGTCAAGAGGGACCTCGCGTAGTCCTAAAATGGAAAATATTAAAAATGGTTCAAACAAACAAATCACCAAAATTGTTTCAATTTAGAATTAAAGTTACATTGTCTTTTGTGTGGCTGATTTCCGGAACTGATGGTCCAACTCCGCGATGCACTATGCTATATGGCAGAGTGGTTGGTGAGTCAACTAATGACTAATAACAACAAGTCAACAACAAAAGCTTATAAGGAAATAAAGCAAATATTAGAGACCAAATTAGAATTCAAGGAAAACAATGCCAGTCCAAGTAATGATGTCTTATCGATTCATCTAATAAGGTATAATTTTTGTAAGCACACCTTTGTAAACATATTAGTATTAGTAATTGTATTGTGATTGTGACTATACTTTACCCAGGAGTTAATTGTAGGTTAGAATCTGTGGAAGCGGTGCGGCCTCATGAAATTAGGAAAATAAGGAAATGGAAATGGACAACCAAACATGGAACAGCCAAGTCAATATACACTTTTTTTTGTAGAATGTAATGTAGAAGGAAGTAAGTAATAAGTAGGGGCCGTACATCTATTGCGTGTAAAAAACAGGAAGAAGGGGGTGTATAAGCTACCTATTACTTTACATAGGCGTACTTATGTGCGAAGAAAGGAGAGGGTGTGTTCAAAATATTTGGTCATTTGGCGTATGCGTGGTCTCTAGGTAATAGTAACTATTTACAATTACATCGAAAATAGTCCATTTACTTATCATAATGCCACTTCTCATATTCTTCTGTACTCCAAATAATTATTGAGTACACACGAGTAATTATAGCAGTATGCTGTACAACTTTCAGTATTAAATTGATTTCAATTTTTCCTGCATTGCTTAGGTATTTTAGTGGATGAATTCATAATATCAATTAAACAAATGGTTTACATATAATTGGTTTAATCTTCAATAATGAAATCCTTTAGCCTTGAATAAATGGTCTGTGAAGAACCAAAATGACCCATTTCCATTTTTAGCAAAATCGGTACCAACTATCTACAAAAATATTGTAACATGTCTTGAAAGCATTTAATTAGAATATTTTGCACTTTTGAAAATATGTAAATAGAACATTTTACACTTTTCAAAAACATGTAAAAGAACATTTTACACTTTTTAAAAACATGTGAATAGGACATTTTGCACTTTTCGAAAATATGTAAATAATGAATTTTACACTTTTCAAAACTATGTAAATAGGACATTTTACATTGTTGAAGAACATGAAAATAGAACATTTTACGTTTTTCCAAAGCTCCTCATTAACATTTTCCGCATGTTTCTCATTTTGTTTTTATAACAGCTTATTTTGACCGTAGCCTAAATTTGATTTGGGTCATGTTGGTTCTTCACAGACGATATATGAGAACAAAATGAAAATATACTTATAGTCAAATCCGCTGTATTTTTATCCGTGTATGTATGCCTATTAAATAATTTTGTGAGCGTATTGCAAATAACTAAAACAATAATGCTTGTTTATTTTTGCTTCAAGTTGTATATTTATGTGGATAGCATATAGCAGATTTAGAGTTCCAATCAGACCTGAAATAAAGAGCTTTCACAATGTAAGAAAATATCTTTAGAAATTATGTACCGTTCAGACACAGATCCAAATACTTTTCGGGTTCCTACTTGGTCAGACTTATAACTCGCGTGTCCAGTTCCAGGGCAATAATTGACTTAACTCCCGGGGTCTCTCTGTATATAGCAGGCTTTTTTCAAATTTACAGCTTCACCAGTACCAGGTTTGCTTGACTATTACCGCCGTATAGTCATCGCCAGATCGCCAGTCAGTTCTCTAGAGCTATATTTTTGAAAAGCGCTTTTGTCCAAATAGGTTCAATCTACATAAATCCATATGATATGCAGAAAACTACCCTTCAAAAATCCAGTGTTTGCTTCTTTTTTTGCACCGATTATTCAAAATCACAAGAATTAGAATTTTAGAATTTTAAAAGAATTAAAAATTATTATTTACACGGTGCACAAATATAACACATGCAAAACGTATGAGGTGTACCGGAAACAAGTTTTAAAATTAGTAGTTATAAAAAAATAGTTTAGCCATTGCCAGGGTCCACACAGTGTGCAACGCAAGGGGTGCTATATACAATCATAGATGGTTGCAAAAGAATTAGAAGATGGGCATATTTCGAAAATATTTTGTATGTACATTCGATTAAAATCCATTCTGTGAAATATTATTTTTAAAAAATGAATTAAAACAAATGCAATAAAATTTGTAATAATATTGTAACTACTCACGGAGTAATTTATTTAATTATTAAAATAGCATTTGAACATAAGACGGTAGCAGTAAAATAAATAATTGACCAAATCACACGCAATTAGTCTCATTATTTACTTCGTTAGTCTAGCACAGCTTTTTTGAGTTGTTTTGTTTGTGAGTGAGTAAATGAGTGGATTGTAGGGAATATATAGCTATTAGGCGAATGTGTAATTTTGTAAAATGATGAAATTATAAATTTTCTATATATAAAATGTAATAATTATTATTACATTTATATTATTAGTATTTTTTTTAGTTGCGAATTTGAAAGACACTAAGTTTTTGATTATAGCCCAGTGTTGTTATTATTATTATTGCTAAATATTTTTTTTATATGATTGCTAAAAGTCTTGTCAAGGCAAATTACTAAAAGTTTTAATTTATTTTGTTTTTTTTCGATGGTGTGTGTGTGTGTGTGTGTGTGTGTGTGTTTGTTTGTTTGTTTAGTTAGTGGGGAAGTGACGGCGGTGACGATTGTAGTTGGAGAGGTAGGTGGAGACGGTGGAGGTGGATGATGCAAGGGAGGTTGAGCTTGAAGCGGGGGTGAGAGGGAAGATAACACAGTATTTGAGAGTGAGTGACTCAACCAAGTCAATGTACTTGTCCCTTGCCTCCATCTTGGACATTCCCCGCAGTGGGAGCCATGTCATGTTCTTTGTGAGTCCGTGGGACGACAGGAAAAAATTCGGATCGTCTTTAAATTTGTACATAATTTAAAGAATTCATTTTATAAATTAATTGTGAAAAAGTATGTCGCATATCGAGGGATGCCATGAATGAAAACGTGCAAAGGTGTGAATGGTGTGCAAAAGCAACAATCAAAATCGTCATAGAGAAGACTCAAAACTGCCAAAATTTCCATTTTTTGTAAAAAGTACTAAATTTCCTAAGTAGACCAATATTTATTGAAAACTGCCCCGAAGGGTTGTTGGTTCAAATCTCGCTAGCGGCGACACATTTTTTTGATTTTTTTGATTTCTTACTAACCTAAACAGCACAGTGTTACAATATATGGAATCTGCTAGCAAACATCTATTTGTTAAATCTATTTTGTTTTTTTTTGGAAGAATTTTGTTCGCGACCTATTATATCCCATTAAATTAGAAACCACTTATCGTTAGTACACAATTTTGAAAATTGCAAAATATTTCATTTAGGTAAAAGTGTTTTAAGTACCAAATATATTATTTGCAAGCTTTTCAAAAAGTTAAAAATTTCCTGCTTACATGTTTTTCAAAAGTGAAAACGTTTTATTTTCATATTTTTAAATAGCCTAAAATGTTTGATTTACATGACTTGAAAAGTTTGAAACATTTCTCTTACTTTTATTGTATATATCTTCTAAAAGTACACCCTGCGACCCCGTGTACTATTCAAACTCAAACTTTTGACTCCGCGTACAATTCAAGACCCTCAACCCTCACATTAATAATGACCCACGTTCATAAGATTCAAAGGGTAAATGGCAATGATGACTCTATGCCTAAGTAATTCATCTGACTTCGTACCCCTGCTTACTTTTGGAGACCCGCGTACTATTAGGGACTCTCCCTTAATTAGTGTCCCGTCTAGTGTCTAGTATTTGTGGATTTATAGAGTACATGATTTTATAATCTTGATATTTAAATTCTATATATTTTGTAAATTTTGTATTTTATTTTTAGCGTTTAAAATAGATATTAGGCATCGTTTTTAGTCTTTATTTGGCGATATGCGAATAAATATGAGGAAAAAAGCAGTGAGAGAATATGCAGGCGGTTAATCGTAAATTAATATGTAATTAACATGTAATTAAATATGGTTATTTGTGTTACTTAGAATTTTCCAGTTGTTTCCATCCCCCTGAGTTGCCTGCTGAAACAGACCCATGAGCTCAGCCGTTTCGGCCTCTACAAGCGTTTTGCTCCGAACCATCGCACGCGCCCTCAGTGCTGCCCTCCCAAACACCTTAAACAACAAAAAGTAATTTAAATCATGTTCATAATGCTCACTATTGCGTGGGTACAGGCGAGATTCACAACTTTTGATGCTGACTTCAATAATTAATCAATTTTATTCACTAACGAAATTGATACAAAAAATGAGTCTAAAATAGTCACCGTGACAACAAAGTTCTTACGAGGGAAGGGCTCAATGTGATCACGCCTAATCGGTCCCATGTATTTTTTTCTGAAAAGAGCATGTGAAAAAAACTATATTCGCTTAAGAACATGATGCGAATGGGCATTTTGACTCGCTAAGTCAGATTTTTGAAAGTATAAATTAGCTAATGGTAATTCAACGGGCACCATATTCAGTTGACCAGAAAATGAATTTTTAATTCTGTAGCACCCTGTAGCTCCTACAATTTTCGTCCGATTCATTTAAAAAGTGTAGTTTTGTATTTCTCAAAACATTATCTACAAAGTAATTTCTACGTTTTGTGAAAATTCAAATTTTTTTTTCTTTCAGAAAACGAGATATTATTTTCGGCTTCTTTGTAAATTCTTATTACCCAGGGCCGAAACAAATAACTGTTTTTCTTAAGCCAATTTTTTTTTGAATTTTCAAAACCCCAGAAATTACTTTGTAGATAATGTTTTGAGAAATACAAAACTACACTTTTTTAATAAATCAGACGAAAATTGTAGGAGCTACAGGGTGCTACAGAATTAAAAATTCATTTTCTGGTCAACTAAATATGGCGCACGTTGAATTACCATTAGCTAACTTATACTTTCAAGAATCCCACTTAGCGAGTCAAAATGCCCATTGGCATCATGTTCTTAAGCGAATATAGTTTTTTTCACATGCTCTTTTCAGAAAAAAATACGTGGGACCGACTAGGCGTGATTACCTTGAGCCCTTCCCTCGTTAGAAGATATATCGCGCTTTATAGTTCCCAATTATTGAAGCTGCAGTGCTAATCATGTCTAAAAGTTCCAAATTAAAATTGAAAAAAATTCAAATAAATTTATCCTGTTTTTTTTAGGAAAAGAAAAAGTTGGACAAAATTTAAAAAAAAATCCTTTGGCTGAAATTTGACTGTTAATATTCAACACAGTAAAGTATCTAAGTTGAATAGTAAAATATATTGTAAGTAATTTAGCAGTACTTTAATCAAATTTACTATACTCACGACTTTTGTAACAAAACATTTTACAAATTAAATAAATTAAATAATATTAATTAATTACCCTGTCCCGCTCAATTTTCTCTTCCTTCGTCTCCTTCCAGACTTTGACATCTTTGTCACCTGCCTCCCCGTCCGCTGATGCTGCTCGTGGCTCAGATTTTAATTCTTCATCTTCAAACACTCGACTACGACTACGACTACTACTACTATTACTTCTACTCCTAACTCTCTTTGAACTTGAACATGCTGCCGAATTCCTTTCCATGCATAGAATGGGTTAAATATTTGAATAGTTTTAAGAAGAAAGGGTAGAGCAAAAATTAAACTGTAAATAAAAATATATTAAAAACAGGGAAAATGGTGCACTAATAAACCAAGAAAACTCAAAACAAGATTCGAACAAGAGCGAGAGCTCATCCCAATAAGGCCGTCCATAATTTATGTTAATAGTTCGTTCTGACTGGGGAAAAAAAGGGCTGTGTGTTGGGAGTCTGGGTCTCTGGGTTCCTGGGAGTGGAACTCTCTCGACACAGAATTTCAAATTAAATCAATGGAATTAGGTAGGAGGGGAGGATGCGCTTAAAAATTCATGTATTCCAAATCCATCCAACACTGAAGTTATGGACCACCCCTCAGATTAATCTCAAGGTGCGGTTCGCTGTTGTTATGGTTTCCACTGCACATCTATTGATTTTTATTTTCTTCTCGCTCTCTCTCTCTCAGATTTTGTTTTCCTCGCTATGCCTGTGTACGTATCTGTCTTCGTCTCATATGCAAGACGACCGAGAAACTTTTAGCTTTAGCTCGTTCTTTAAGGGAATGTTTATGAACTACATAATATGAATAGTAACAATTACGGGGTACTATAGTTTTGCACGGATTTGTTGTTTTACTAGAATTCTTCTGAGCTGACTGGGATTGAGGTAAGATTATAGAGTAATATCGTCAGTGAAGAACTAAAATTACCCATATCCAATTTAAACTGGAATCAAAATGAGCTTGTGTCATAAAAATAAAATGAGAAACATGCGTAAAATGTTAATTACGAGTTTTTGAAAAGAGTAAAATGTTCTATTTACATGTTTTAAAAAAGTGTAAAATGTTCTATTTACATGTTTTAAAAAAGTGTAAAATGTTCTATTTACATGTTTTTAAAAGGTGTAAAATGTTCTATTTACATGTTTTTAAAAGGTCTAAAATGTTCTATTTACATGTTTGTAAAAGGTGTAAAATGTTCTATTTACATGTTTTTAAAAAGTGTAAAATGTTCGGTTTACATGTTTTAAAAAAGTGTAAAATGTTCTGTCTACATGTTTTAAAAAAGTGTAAAATGTTCTGTCTACATGTTTTAAAAAAGTGTAAAATGTTCTATTTACATGTTTCAAAAAAGTGTAAAATGTTCTATTTACATTTTTTTAAAAGGTGTAAAATTTTCTTTTTACATACATATTTTTTAAAAGTAAAAAATATTCTATTTAAATGCTTTTAAAACATGTTCCAATATTTTGTAGATAGTGGATATTGCTCTTAACTGAAAATGTATATGGGTCATTTTGGTTCTTCAAAGACGACATGAAGGATATTATCACCAATGGGAAATTGGCAAACATTTTTTTTGTTAGGCTGTCAGCTGGTACATAGGTACTGGCACTGCACTGGTGCTCGTAAAATTAGTAAAATAAATCGAACCTTTAATTCCCGCTTTACACCTTCCCAGCCTCTGAAATGAAAATCTCGGAGAAGCACTGGAAACTGAAACTGGAGTAAGCAGAGATCGCTTTATTTTTGCTTTTACTGTACTATTTCTTTCATTTCGTTCGATTTTTAGTATTCCCATTCATCGTGCTCGTTGAGGGATGGTCATGAAATGATGTCGCAAAAGTTATTGCTGCTATGGAATCCCCCATGTTTGGTCCTGAACCAATAAAGTATGTTAATCACATTCTTGAAAACTAGACCAACTGCTGATCCTGTTCTGGTGAAGTCATTTGGGGACAACCCCTAGTTTGTTGTTAGTTTTGATTCGCAATTTGTGTGTGTGTAGTTTCTGTGTATTTCACCTTCGTGTATTTCAATGGTTTCCTTGATTTTAGTATTGGAAATAACCGCCTAAATTTTTAAATTATATTTGAGCATTCCACTTCCACTCCACAACTATCACTAATACTAAATACTAGGTTTACTGGACAACTGGATGGACTGAAGATTAAACATTATTTTTTGGTATTTTATTTTGTAGAATTTCATAGTTAATTTGTTTAAAATTATTTCAAATTATTTAGGTACCTAGGCCTGAAAAATTCCCCGTTTAAGTACATGTTATTAAACTGTTAAACAACATATCATATGTAAAGAACCAAAATTATCCATATCCAATTTAAGCTGGAATCAAAATGAGCTATGTCATAAAAACAAACTGAGAAACATGCGTATAATGATAATTACGAGTTTTTGAAAAGTGTAACAAGTTCGAAATACATATTTTTGAAATGTGCTCAATATTCTATTTAAATACTTTCAAGACATGTTTCAATATTTGTGTAGATAGTGGGTGTTGGTTTTAGCTAAAAATGGTTATGGGTCATTTTGGTTCCTTACCGACGATATTATTATTGAATAAGGAATTTAAACAGCTCGATTTAGCTTACATAAATTAAAACTTCATGGGATATAACGTATAAGTTAATATAGTTGAAGAATTAAATAAATTTAATTGACCCTTTTGTTTGTGTGAATAAAATAGAAAATACCTCAACTTACTTCATACTTACAATTACAAGACTCAAGGCAAAACGAGAACTTATTTGTTTTAAGTCATAATTTAGGTCATAGGTGAAAAAACTTTAGCTAATACTTACAATCTCATTTTTAACTCAAGTTTCTTTTGAGTTAGGTAAACACTTACAATTCAAAATGACTCCAACCGGGACCGGATCTGCTATCAGTGTGTGGTTTGCGTGTAAAATATGCAGGCAGTCTTTTCAAAATATTGACAACTTCTTGGAACATAAAAAATTAGTGCATTTCGATGAATTTCAAAAACTGAGCTGCATCGTTTTTGAAGAGAGGGATATTGCCAATAATGTGTATTATAATCTTGACGATGGGTGAGAGTATTTTTGTGATCAATTAATGTTCAAACAGAAATTCTATAGTTATTCATATTGGAATATTTTCGATTCTTTCTTATTGACAGATCATCACTTCCGCCTGCAGCAGTTATCAAGCAAGAACAAATATTGTCATCAGATGATCAACATTTCGATTTAAAGCCAATGATTAATTTTGGACAGGGAATAAAAGCAGAAGCCGAACTCACTATTTGTCAAATTAAAAGTGAAGCCATAAAATTCCCAAAAAATCCATACGTCCTCCTCCGACGAATTACTTCCCGGGAAATCCAACAGTACAACAAGTGTCAAACTCAAGCGTTTCTACCTCAGCATCTCACTCGCACAGGGACTTCGGGTTCGGAAGCGAGCCCTTTCAAATGTCCACGCACAAACTGTGAGAAAGCCCTTAAGACTCGCCAAACTTTAGCGAATCATTTACAAACTCACACTAATAATAGACCATTTAAATGTTCAAGTACAAACTGTGGGAAAGCTTTTAAGAGTCGCACTTGTTTAATGCGACATTTAAAAGTTCACACTACAGAAAAAGCATTCAAATGTGTACGCCGAAACTGTGGGAAAGCCTATAAAAATCCGCAAAGTTTAGTGATACATCTGGAGTCTCACATTGAAGAAAAGCGGTTTAAATGTCCACGGCCAAACTGTGAGAAAGCCTATAGCGCTCGTCTTAGTTTAAGGGCACATTTGGAGACTCACACTGAAGAAAAACAATTTAAATGCCACGAACCAAATTGTGGGAAATCGTTCAAAAGAAAATTACATCTCCTTGGTCATCTTACAATCCATTCCGAATCCAGGCCCTGTTTTCATTGTCCATTTTTCAGCTGTAGGAAGGTATTTCGTAGTAAACATGCTCTAAAACTACATTGTGTATCAGGTCACTCACAAGACGTTACTTCTGTGAACAAATTGTTGGACAAACATAAAAGGTGTAACCGCTCTGATTGCCTTACAAAACGTTATCAAAGACGCCTTGGAAACGAAACAATAAATTGTCATTAACTAAATTGTACATGATTGTACAAAGGAACTTTTAAATATGACGGCACTCTAATTGTAATTAGCCTTCGAGTATTTGACCATCGTGTATTTTAATGCTTTCCTTGATTTTGGTATTGGAAATAGCCGCGTAACTTTTACATTTTATTTGAGCATGCAACTAATAAATTAAAGTAGAATTTAATAAGTATGATCAATTTAGTTTTTTGAAAAACCAATTACAATTACCCACCTAGGTAACCTACTTAAAGTTGATCTTTTTTATATTTTTTTTTCATTCAAATGTTTTGAAAAGTTTTAGTATGTTTGTTAGTATTCAAACTATCAAAAACAAAAACCACTAAATTAACTCTCGCAATGCAAGTGCTTCGGTTGGTTATGTCAGCAATGTCAAATTCCAAAAGGTAGGAAATATAATGATTTAAAAGAATTTTATTTTCTACTAAAATCATCTCTAAGAAAATGAAAAACACTAATAACTTGGAGAAAAAAGAAGTAAAAGTAACTCAAGTCGGGGTGCTAAGATTTTGTAAACTTTGTACATTCCAGAATAATACAAAATTGGAATGCAATTTATGCATTTAGTAATAATGTTTTATGCTGTTACATGCTAATTTTAAATAATGTAATTATTGAAATAAAATGATTCTATCGATAATTGAATCCAAATATTTAAAATAATAAAGTACCTAAATAATATTTGAATTCTAATTATCAGAAATTTTTTGATACTAAATACTAAATTTGTCCAGGGTCATAATGTATTTTTGTTTTGATAGTTTTGGATTTTCATTCATAATCAGTAACAATGGTATTTTAGCGCAAACGATTGAATTTATCGAATATTCTGACATAGATGGGCAAAAACTCCCCCCTCAGCCTCACCTCATGAGGGATGCCTAAGAAGGGAATAGATTCCACGACACTCGCTCCCACAGGTTCTCCCCAGATCTTCCAGACAGCATCGGCCATCTGACAGAAAAGGAGAGATCCATTCAAACAGATAATCAAAAGAAGATACAACTAGCGATCCTTCAATCCTACGCCTATCAACCAAAGGATGAATTAAAAGAAGACGCAGCCACGCGGTCGAACATGCATCTCGAGGAAAAAGAAGCGAGGAAGAAGGAGAGCTCAGCATGCTTCTTCAGTTGGTCTTCATCCGTTGAGCACGACGCAAGTTGGAACGGAGACTTCGGCTAGGACTGAAGCTCGATGTTGCTCTTCTAGCCCAACTCCACGAACGACTCCATATTCATCTTCATTAATTTCTGTTTCATAATAATCATATTCAGTTTTCCAAAAATGAAAAATACTCATCAGAAGGGAAGGGAGAACATGAAAACACCAAAAGGCTTTAGACAATTAAAAGGGGATTGCTCCGATTCCGTCTGTTGGTATAATCATAAAATGAAGGAAAAGAAACAGAGTTTTTACAGTGAAAATTTCTATATTATAGGTTTTCTGTGCCTCGTGTTTTCCATCTTCACCGCTCCCCTCTGTGAGTTTATATTGAGCTTATTCTGATTGTACTTCGAGGTCAAAAGACCATAAGTTAATATTATAAAAGAAAAATCAAAAGGAAAATTAATAGTTGTGAATTACCTGTATCGCCATTGGATCTGGATCTGGAAACTGTAAGCACTGCCTCGGCAGCGCTCGTAAGAAATCATTGTAAACCATTTGAATCATAATTATTGTCTGGACGTAAACCTAAAAGAAAAAGAAAAACAAAGATTAATATTCTAGTATTTTGAATCCTTAATGTTTTGGCTCCCAGCCCTATGCTGAAAGGAGAAGATCGTATCATTTCATTTTCAAGTTATACTTCGTTTGCTTTCCAAATTAAATTAATTTAATAATAATGATAAAATTACCTCTCCTCTTCGATCGTTCGTGTCTTTATTTCATTGGCAAAATATCCTTGATTCTCATCAATTGGCATTCCTAGAATTAAGGAAAATGAGAATTAATTGATAATATCATCTAAATAAATCTATATGAGGAAAATCACTGTCATATAAATTAGCCGTCGGGTGTAGTTCCGAGGGACTCCCCGTACGTAATTATAGGGACTTCTCCCATTCATAAAAATGTGAAAAATAATGTAAACTTAAAATGAGCGTAAAAGTATATAGCTTAAAATCAAATAAGCTTAACTCACCATAGTATTCATAGGAGATTCTTGGCTGACCAAGGCAGCCGAGCTTCTCCCCCTTTCATAGGTCTCCGACCTTCATCGGAGTGGTGGACCCCCCTTTATAAACTAAATCTCTACCATCTGACATTAACCAACTAATCTAAGTAATAATTAAAAATAAAAAAAATATGGGTGTAAAAATAATAAATTAATAATTTTATAATAAATGAGGGAAAATAAATCCCTCGCCATTAATGGGGTTATAAACATGAGGAGGTAAGGTAAACTTGGGAACGGCCTCCCATCCGCTCACCAAACCGGGGGGGTATACCATTCTCGTTTTACAAGGTGCGGGGTATGGCTTAGCCAAACCCCCTCCTCATCCACCCCATCGAAATCACCGAAAAATTTCGTCCAGGAACGATTTTCGGTGAGATAATGCTTGAAAAACCCGAAAAACATAGGTACATCAGTGATCTTTCTCACTGGGCCTATGCCGTAGTTCTAAAATAAATTCTGTGGCTGACTCCTGTGGTTCGAAACACAGGGGTCGCGCCACCTATTTATTCGACATGGGAAATAAGCAAAAGGCGTCCCAAACCAGTACACAGTAGCAAAACAGACTACAGCGTGTCCCCAGTATAGTGCACAGTAGCAAATAGACTACAGCGTGCCCCGTCAGGATTCGCGGAAGGCGTTCCAATATAGTACACAGTAGCAAAATAGACTACAGCGTGTCCCCAGTATAGTGCACAGTAGCAAATAGACTACAGCGTGCCCCGTCAGGATTCGCGGAAGGCGTTCCAATATAGTACACAGTAGCAAAATAGACTACAGCGTGTCCCCAGTATAGTGCACAGTAGCAAATAGACTACAGCGTGCCCCGTCAGGATTCGCGGAAGGCGTTCCAATATAGTACACAGTAGCAAAATAGACTACAGCGTGTCCCCAGTATAGTGCACAGTAGCAAATAGACTACAGCGTGCCCCGTCAGGATTCGCGGAAGGCGTTCCAATATAGTACACAGTAGCAAAATAGACTACAGAGTGTTCCCAGTATAGTGCACAGTAGCAAATAGACTACAGCGTGCCCTGTCAGGATTCGCGGAAGGCGTTCCAATATAGTACACAGTAGCAAAATAGACTACAGCGTGTCCCGTCAGAATAAGCAAGTCGACCCTAAATGAAGTCCGCACTCTGCAGGGAAGCTGCGGTGAACAAGGCCAAGTTCGCCACGTTGCCATTCTTCAGGATGGTAACACAGCATCTCCGTGTGGCATAACTCCTAAAGTTCGCGTTACGCCGGCTCCAACATGAGCGTGCATACGCAGTTGAAATAGGAGAGCGAATAAGAGATAACCAAGGAGCCGTCTCTATTCGCCCGAAGTAAATTTGACAACGTAGCGTGCCATTACCACTACCACTGGTACGACTATGATTTGTTTTAGAGCAGCTAGGTAAAACACCGCACCAATTACGTGTTTATCCTCGCCCTGTAAGAAGCAAGTTCTGTAAGCTCCAAATTTCCTCGTGAAAATTTTGGAAAATTTCATCGAAAAGTTCAGGTTGTCAAGGAAAATAAACAAAAATAGGGAGATCATCCCCTCATTTCATTTTCCACAGTTTTCAGTTTTCGAGTTAAAAATAAACTCCCGAAATCCCTGTAGCGATTTCGTGGAGCCATTGCCTAGAATAAAGGCAGGGACTTCTTTGTCCATCATAAAAAGCAAATACGCAATTCGTCATAGATACGAAAAATAAATATAGTCAGTGACCATATGTCAACGGGGAGCACCCCAATTATTTCGAAATATCGAACAAAGATCCGTCGAGCCATCCGGGAAATCAGGAATTTTCCATTTCCGCACTTTTTCATCCAATACCGTGCTGAGGCGTAAGCCTCTCTTGTCCGAGTTCCAGCAAAACAGGTACGTAATTTTGTGTTGCCCTTAGTTCGCCCTAGGGACAAAATTTTCGTATTCGGGATTTCGTAATGTATGATGCCGAGAGTTCGCCCCCCGGGTGCATTCTAAAAATCCCAAGGAAGCAAAACTATTATGCCGATAGTCAGCCCTTCGGGTAGTGATGCTTCAGGAAAATTGGCACTGGCTATTGAGATGAAATTAAGTGGATGGAAATCCCATTTTCTGGTGGCATCAAAGTTTAATTTGTTTTTGTAAATTTAATAATTTTACAGTCAATATCAGATCAGGAAAATTATCCTAACTCAGAAGGGACAACGACGGACCCTTCCTTAATCAGAGTCGACAGGAAAGAAAAGTGAAAATACGCCACTACCTGTCCATCAACCTTATTTCCACCGGATTAGAGAAATCCAGCATATATTTCCCATCGGAGGAAAAATAAATATCAGTCTAAGAAGGGAGAAGACGGACCGGGATTCCACATACAAGGAAAACACCCACAGGAAATCGTGAGTCCGCTTTGTAAAATTAAGAAAATATACCTAATTAATATAAGAATTATAAAATAAGAATCGTTTCATTCTTATAAGTATTTTCTCTAAAAATCTTCTTCAGGAAGTTGTAAGATCCAAGATCTTCCTTCCAACATCAAAATACATTCTAGTTCTCCATTAACTCCATTAAGAGTGTCAAAATCAAAAAGGAGAAGGTCAAATCAATAACCATTGCTTATAGCTCTGCATGTCTGATCAGAGCCAAACCATTATTTATGATCAAGTTGACCGATCAATAAGATACTGCTACCAGATTCTCGGTCACCAATTTCTATCCGAGGTACAAGTATCAATCCTCATAAATTATATTTGCAACGGACTGGGTATCAGTCCGGTAACTGAATTTCCACCAAACCTCCTTGAAATTAAAGTCATATTCCACAACTTCGCAGGTCAACTCAATTGCATCGTGGAGCAGTGGCATTCAGAGGTGGATTTTCTATACCTATCCATAGGTCAACTACAAGTATTCATTGCCATAATTCTCGATTTCCATAGAGCATTAGCTTAGTTAGGGAAATAGGAAATAAAAATATTAGGAATACAAAGTGTATGTCTTCCAAAAGTCTCCCTGAAATTCTTGCAGAGAGAGTAGAAGATGTAATTCAATTCTGGCATCGCAATTTAGTTACAAAACCACTGAAACCACTGTGTAGTTCAGAACTCACAGGTTTAATCGAGTTCGTACTTATTCATATACGGTTAAAGGAAAATCGAATTTCTCCCATCAGTACCGTAGCGGTAAATATTACCAGCCGAAATTTTGAGGAGAAATTTCGTCTCGCCGTCGTTGCCTGGCATAGGCATATTGGAATTGTATCTGTTACTCCAGCAGAGATCTCCCAGTTTGTATCACAGACATCAGTTTATTTCGAGGCAAATCCAATTTCCCAATAAAAATAGAATCTCACTAACACTCATAGATCAAAGTGCATGTCTCCTATCCTTCCTAAAATTTTAGCTGATAGGATAGACGGTGCCATTCGACACTGGCATCACGCCATCAATCCTAAGTTATTAACTGATCAACAGGTAGAAGTGGGCATTATCTTCATACAAATCAGTTTAAGAGAAAATAGAGAAACGCCGGTGGTAACTGTACTACCAGCGTACCTCAATTTGGCAAATTTCGAACCAAATTTTCGACGAGCAGTGCTCAGTTGGTATCACCATACCGGGCGAAAATACATCAACTTCACGCAGGGAAACCTGTTGCTCACATTGACCTCTAAGTATTTTCAGTCGAACCCAATAACTTTCGAGTATCCAATCGACACCACGAAGTTGAGTTCAAATTAATTGCATTGTTACTACTTTAAAAATTTCCCGATGTATGCCCAACCCATAGATAAATGTCTTTCGTAAACAACACCAAATTGAATCATCGGATTAAAAAGGGCATAAATTATTGGGAAAAACACGTAGGCCGTCAGTATCTAAAACGGCACCAGGTAGACAAGCTAATTCAGTACATCCTTATCCGGTTAGGCTTGACAGGACATCCACGTCCCCCAGTCAAAGGGGAATATCAAACACCGCATACCTACGAAAATTTTACGCCACGTTTCCAAGAAGCAGTGGAAAATTGGTTCAGTAGTATAGGTCATCAATTATTGACCCCAGATCAGAAACCAAAAATCTTCGTCGAAGTTTTGGAATTTGATACAATACATTTCAACGTTTATGAGGTTCCGAGAGTGTTTCGAGATTTATCATAAATAAAAGAACAGGAGCGTGTCATTCCACCCTATATCACTTCCAATTCAGTGGTTCGAAAAATAAATCCGTAGTTGGAAGTCAAATAGAAAACATTGGGCTGTCACGTCCACATAAATGAAACTTTAAATAAAACTGGTATCGAATCACTGAAAACTTCGATCAGCGCATAGTGCATCTTTAGCCATATATTTCCCACTTTACATTCTCTAACTTTCCAGTGAAGCTGGGACACTCGGTGTTCAATTCCTGTCCCAGTGGGGGACTTCATAGTACCTTAACGAACTTCAGGGGAATTGACGACCCCTTTTTCATCCATCCGCACGTTTTAAAAGGTAACTTTCAAAATTGATCTAAATGTACTTCGGTACACCTGGAGAAATAAAAGCTCAATTCCTGGCCCAGGCCAATTATTGGTATCTTCGTGAAGGGTTTAAAACCCATACACAGTTCTCTCAGAGACTATTCATTGAATCCGTATTAGCCCATTTGGGGATCCAAGAAAACAGACAAGCCCCTGTAGCAACCACTCATACGCGTTTGACTCCCCTCAACTATTTAGATCTTTACATCGAAGCAGTGTATAGGTGGTTCCTTACTCGCTACGAACATCCAGAAGCAATTGCGCGTACCGATCAATTTCTGGTATTGGCAATCGCCCACGAACAATCCACACAAATTAGTGAAAACAATATAATTTCCCAATTGTAATAACTACCTAAAGAAAGACTGTTAGTATTCTCCAGGGTGAAAATATCAAATCATCATCGATAATAACCATCTCTTTTGCCATTTCTTTTCCCATCAAACTCAGACCCATCCGTTTCCGTTGGGAACTTGTAGATCCCACTAATCAGTACTAAATATTTTACACTTCCTCATGAATAGAGTTAGAACCACGCATACTGCCCGTCAAATCGTTCAAAGCATAGTACTGTGGTACCGGCAACGAGGACATCGACATCTTACCCGATTACAATTATTCGGTTTTATAGTCTTTATCCTAACTTTAAATAGGATACAGTACATCGGAAGGGAGCGTTTGAACGCATTCATTAGAACACACTGGGAAAGAATGTGGACTGAAGTTAAAGTAAAAGCCTTAGGTCTTAGACCTCTTCACCGTCAACTCCGTTGACCGCGTGACCCTCCTCAAAGTAGTCCGCTCCTCTTAATTCAAAGGGACATTATTAAATTAATCAAAAATTTTGTAGTTGCAGCTTTTTAAATTCGGGAGACGAACAGCTTCTCGAATCTCAACTACACCGGTCTTCGTAGGAACAGTCAGACGGATGCGAGACGCAAACTGCAACTCGAATCTTACCATAACCTGTAGGTCATAAGATCAAAAAGACAGGTCCAATAAACATTATTATTGAGAGGTTAAAATTAAAATAATTTCTCTTGTTGTTGAGTCAATTTTATTTATAGTTCATGTCCATCGTACCTCTTGATCAGTACTACGCTTTTGCAATTGACGCCATAAATGAGTTCTACCAAAGAGGTCGAACCATAACCACTCTCAACCACCTATTCATGGTCAGTACTATAAATTACACCGTCTTCAACACGGTGAATGGTTCCTTCCCAGAATTAGCTACCCAGGAACTAAATAAATCCTTAGCTCATTTCGGATGTTGGAATTAAAAAAAAGGGGAGCTTCGCGCATTATAAATTCAACACCGAAACTCCAAGAATTTAAACCAGGTATTCCCGATTCCCCAAAGGGAAAGACAATAAAATCATTACATACATATATCAATCTAAATAAAATTCTTATTTTTTTTTGGTAGAATTGAACTTCCACTAATCCGTACTCCAAAAATTGTGAGAACAGGTGGAGGTCCGCGAAAAGCTATAAGCCGTCTCCGGCCTCATCACTAACTTGCGAGTGTTTCTACAGACACCCATCCTCATTAATCCGTTCTCACAACCGGAGGAAAATTCGGACAAGTTTATTTGGCAACTTTTCTTTCAAAAGAAAACAGCCCAAAGCGCACGGATTCTAGGAAATCCGACACTCACGGACTGATTCTGTTACACCCACTCCCCTACTCACAAGTACCGAACAAACTAAAACCTTTAACTCAATAAATAGAGATACAGATAGTTCAAAAAAAAAGTAAAATAATTAATCAATAAGTGAATAACTATTCACGACTCCCACTTCACAATGGCTGAAGCAAGGGATAACGAAATTTCATTAGCGGATCTAAATAAGACTGACCCTGAGGGGGAGTCTTTCAACGTCCAAACTTCACGAAGTCGGTCCCAGATAAATGCCCACATGAGCCACTGGTATCAACACCGACTCATACCCCAAATGCAAATCGACCTCATGCTAAACTCATTGGACGATAAATTCTATAAGGGCATATTGAGGTTTGCTCATTGCCATCATTGTTCCTTATATATAGCTGTGAGTAATTACTTACACACCCCACATAATCAAAGAGTAGTAATGGAAACTACGACAACTCTCTCCGGGTATAAAATTTACCCTAAGAAGCGAGCAAGGAACGATTCCGCGGAATCCTTCCGATCACATTCAACGTTCACAAAAAAAGGCAACTGTAGTGAATCTTCTAAAACAAAAATAATACGGGAGAATGGACAACGGCGCCAAATACGGGCACCTTCTCCAATTTCTCCAAACTCGCAACAGCAGCTTCGAGCTGCGTTCGCATCCGTAAACCTTGGGAAAACCCAAACCTCACAGAGGAAGAGCCAGCGGCCTTCTCATGTCATGCAACTACCATACGTTCAAAACAGTGTAAAACACCCTATACAATAAGCGGGAACAGCGAAAAGCTCAAGTTCTTTTACCGCGAACAGGGAAAATTTCGAAATAATCGAACCCTCGCAACCGTCTCTCCATTCTTCTGCGTTACCCGCAGAACAAATAAATCAAGTCCGAAATCAATTCGGCATGTTAGTACTCGTTTACACGTTACCTGATTCCTCCAATTTAACAGAGGAAACTGCTCAATGCATGCAGGAAAATCCACCCAGAGTGGATTTACAATCATCAAGAAGCGATGATTCCGACGACGATGTTGCATTCAATTTTGAATTCATCAACAGTGATGACATCATCACAAATGATGACATTTTTACGATCCCCGATGAGGGATCCCTACAATATGTACGTACTTTTACTAAAAAGGAAATGGAAATCCGCAGGATTTTCCCAGCTAAAAATAAATACGGATGCAATATCGACGTCAAAGCTCTCATTGACACGGGAGCCACCATTAGCACCGTGAGTCCCAGTACTCTCCATAAATTAGATCTTCATTCAAAAATCTGACCATGTGCGCCCATAAGGGCTATCCTATCAATTAAAGATGGGAAAAAGCACATAATTAAGAAATTTGCGTTCCTCATAATTTATATCACAGAATTTAAAAAGTGGATCAGGTGGGGATTCTTCGTCATCGACAAAGCCAGTGATCACCTGGTCTTTGGCATGGATCTCCTGAGGGAGAATCGTGCACACATCATATGTCATGAGGGTAGAGTCCTTTTCACACCTCATGACCACGATGAAGAAAACTCACCCCCACTCCCAAACCTCAACAGTCTTGTTCCCTCTTACCTACGGACGACCCAAGCCAAGAGATTCAAGGTTATGAATTAACCTCAAATAATAATAATTTTTTTAAATATAACTAATCTAATAATCAAAATAACAATTCAATAACGCGAACAGTTCGTATTGATACGGAATCAAATATCAATTCCGGTTCATTACTAATCCCTAACCCTATAGAATAAGCCTGAGGGCTTCCATGAAACTGTCAAAATGACCCCTTAAAGGGGAAAGTTAGAAAAATAATGTACAAGTGGTTTATTATAAACCATAATAAGCACACCACCCAGGAACCAAGAATTCGACAGTCAAAACTCAAAAGTTCCCATGTATAATAGAACGAGAGACTCTGGCAGGTTTGGCATGGCACGGCATTGAGGAATGCGAGAATTTAATAAGAATCCCACTTATAAGTGTAAAGAAAGGAGCTAACGATTGGTATCCAGAAAAAGAATATCGAGACGAAAAGAAAAGGGTGAAGTCTATAGCAGCTCCCATACTCTTACTTAAATAGCTTACTTTCAAAATTGTTTTGAATGCGCTCATTCATGTAATGTAAATATGGTAGATTCCTAATAACAGATTCGAGTCTGTGAACCTGATCGAAATTTTCAAGCCTATATAAACTATATGGGAGTCTTGCGACCCCTTCGACTTCCGTATGGGTATCTTAATTCGAGTACTTGTTTCCCACAAGTCATAAATAAAAGTCCGTATCTATTATTATGTGACTTTCTAGCCTCACACGTCGATCACACAAGCTTCAAGGGCTCAAGCTTTAGCCAGATGCTTGAGAGGCTGGAACAGGTTCTTCACACTTGTCTATAACGCAAACATAAAATTAAAACCCTCCAAATGCTTTTACGGGTATCTATCCATTATTTTTTTTGGACATAGGGTTAGCGCCAAAGGTATAGGAATAGATAGTGAAAGAGTAAAGGTCATAGCAGAGTATCCATATCCCAGGAACACTACTGAAATTCGGAGGTTCATAGGTATCTCCAATTTCTTCCGCCGCATGATTAACGGGTATTCTCACGTGGCTCGACCTCTCTTCAAACTTCTTATGAAAAACGCTCCGTTCAACTTTGACCAAGACTGTCGAAATGCTATCGACAGACTCAAACAGTCTATCATTGACGCTTCTCTATTATCCCTTTCCAATTCCTCATGGAAAAGTGGAACGCTGGTCAAACGCCAGCAATTATTCCATCGGTTCTTGTCTCGCTCTAAATATTTTATGGGTTTACAGGGCCGCGTGCCTTGAACTCACATCTACTCACCGGTCCGCAGTTAAAATGGTCCACTCCCCAGGAGGAGTGCTACGCAATCATACATGGTCTTTCCTTAACAACACGCATTAGTGTTGGATAGAACCATTAACGGCTTCATTGACCATTCTGCGTTGACATCCAGACTCAAACCCTCGGAGAATCATCCGAGATTAGTACGTTGGAGCTTAAAATGACGCTAGTACAGTAAAAAAATTTATCACATAAAAGGCAAGAACAACGAGATGGCTGATGGTCTGAGCAGACCACCAAGAGATATCCCTACTCAGGCATGGAAGAGACCGGAACCTAATACCACCGTCCATATTAGTAGTCTTTGGGACGCGGAACTGGTTCATCTGAACCTCGCTACCCGTGACTTAGATTATGAAATATTCGCTCGCCAAAAGCGAGATCCCAAATGTCTTAAAATTATCGAATCATTAGAAAATAATAGGGCAAAATAAATACATAGGCGAAAATGAATTTCGAAAAGATTCCCAACTCACGGAATATGAACTTTTGCGAAGGATTAACTGTAATCCCACGGGTCCGATGTGGCTAACAGTACTTCCATATTCTTTGTCGACGGAAGCAGCCCAGGACTTCCATCACATATCTCACGTAGGTAACGATAAGATTTTTCAAATCGAGAAAAATAATTCTTGATTTTTCCACATGCCCCGCATAATCCTCAATGTCTGCCGTTCAGGCGAAACTTGTCAGAGGTTCGCGAGAGGAAACCGTAAGAAAATGGGACCTCTCCATGTAATGATAACTTCACAGATTCCATTTCATAGGTTTTCGGTAGATTATATGAGTCCTATTAATGGGACTTTCCGAAGTCATAAATACATCCTAGCTATAATAGATCAATGCACTAGGTATCTTTGGTTATTTCCACGTAAATATACAAGTCGGAAGAATTTCCAGAAACACATCATTCTTGTTGTACAGGAGCATCATCCTCGTAGTATAGTTTCAAATAATCGTAGAACCTTCGTGGAAACTGAATACATCCACATTCATAATGAAATACACTGGACCATATCAAGTTTATAGTATGGATGAAAATATTCATTCATAGTTTCTATCTCCACACACCGAAGACATTAAGGTCTTCTTACCGGAGCAATTACTCCGAATGGCCCATCATCATAATGCATATCACTGTTTTTCTAGTAGCTCCTCGTATTTACCCCACACTAGCAATCGAGAGACAGACGGTTCACATTCCTCTTGGAATGTCCGTACCCAATTACCTATTAAGCAAATAATGCTTCTCCATAATTTTGACCCTCGCGTCCATCTTTCGTAAACATGTCGGCGTTTAGTAAAACGCCTGGGGGTGTAGTCAGGGATGATCTGATTTTAAAATTTCAAAATCCAAAAGAATGGACACATCGGGTCTCCGAATCAGAACAATCCATGGCCTCGTCCTCAGAAACCCCTACAAGATTAGGGAAAATAGCGCAACCTCCAACCGAACTCAAGGCACAAATACGGCCACGGTTGGGGAAAGAAATCTCAATTCAAGGGATTCTATAGGAAATACATATAAGAACCCCATAAAACCCTTTAATTCAACCAACGAAATTTAAGTTAAATTATGTAAACCTCAAGTTCAAAAGCTTAATACAAGCGTTGAACAACTACCAAATAATACAAGTAACAATCCTTGTATCCCATGGAGGGAAGAAAATGGTCCGGTTGCACCATTTAATTCTCCCTCCTTCCTAAACCAGTTAGAAAATAGTCACCTTAGCGTAGGCGAAAAAAAAAAGTCGTAAGCCCAACGGCTCCAAATCAATCCGAATAGTTAAGTGCATAGGAAACATGCATACAAACATTTCCAAATTAATTCCGACTCCCTCAGACTCGGAATAATAATTTCTGAAAACAACCTTAATACCAGAATTAAAAGGGGATTCACGACCTTGGTTTTCTTGTCAGTATCGAATCCCTATCTAATTCTGTCATGGTCACCTATAAAGCACATTCAGCTCCCGACTCTCAAGAAGAATTTCTTGAGTGTTCCCCAGGTTAATCTCCAAAAACGCCGGAGATCCGATTTCCCCAGGCTCCTACCACCGAATCAATCCCACAAAATAAGCTTCTGATGGTTTCGCCTGAAGCTAGATTCGGCTCCGGGATTAAGGAGAATTCCTTAAATCCCCAGGAAAATGTTTATGAACACCGAACACCGAAAATTCCCTAGGCTCCGATCGCTGAATCATTTTCCCAAATTAGCTTAAATGCAGGCATGACTATGATGGGAAAAGCATTTCGCTGGGAAACCAATACTCACGTGAGGAATCTTGGCCGTGAACCTCCTTCCCCTTCCCCCCACCATAAAAATAATGTTAAGAAAATCTAATAAAGTAAAATTAATAAAATATGAAAAATTCAGCTCAAAATTCTAGGCAGGATGTAAGCTTAATTCCCATAAAATAATTTCACGCAGTAACCGATGGAGATTTTCCTTAACATCCGTATTTGCCCGAAAGGCTCCTTCGTCTCTCATCTGCCGAAGGCAAAGCCAACGGGCGACTAAAGACTTACGGTGACGGGGTCATTAAGTTTAAATATAAATTTAACAATAATACATGTCCTAGTAGCATAGGACATGAATTAAAAGGGGATTTTAGGCAATACTTAGGGAGATTGCCCCCTTTTTAAGCATCCTAAGAAAAAGCAAATTCAACAAAAATTCACAGTTCAGAGTCTAGATTTTAAAACGAAAAATCAAAAATCCCACTTCAACTTTTCAAAAACGAAAAATTTCAGTCAGATTCCTTCAGAATCTGACCATGAATAACCAAAACCATAGAAATAAAAATTAACGTGAAACCAAAACTATAATTTTAAAATTAAAAATGTGCTTCATACGCTACCATTCAGTGCTTCACGCGGGAATAAAGAACTTTCAGTGATCAAAAGTGAACAATTCTATTACACATGACTTTTTCTTTCCCTCTTTCTTTGAACAGATGTCTTCGTCCTCTTCTTCAGAAAACAAGGGTGAGCACAGCAGAACCCCAACTCCAATTCCTATGTCGACTCCGAAGCGAGGTCGACCCAGGGGACGTTACTACAAGAATCGCCCCGATCCACCGATCAAAACCGATCCAAATTTCACTTGGGAATGGGGACCTCCCCCGAAGATTTCCGATGAAGAATCTCTTCACCGGAAAATCGAGTATGATCAACGACGCCGTGAGAATCCAGAATGGAAAGCCCCATCCTGTGGGAGGCCAGCTTGTTGCTGGAACCGTGTCCCAGTACCTCATTCAACGCTTTCAGAACCAATTGCAGGACCCTCGGGAGTGCAAAAACCCGTCCTTCGTTCGCCTCCACAAGAAGTTCATCTCGATGCTCCAAAAATCACGATAAAACAAGTTCGAAGCGCCATAGCATCGGCCAACAACCCACAGTCTTCCGTTTCGTACTTACTCAAATCCGGATCAAAGACTCTATTAGCTCTTAAAAACCCGGGGGCTCAAATCAAGAATCCATTGGCTCCGACACGATTTCTCACTAATCTTAAACCGGAGCCTTCAAAATTTAGCGATCCGCCGCCTTGTTCATTTCCACTGAAACCCGCAAAAGCAGGTAAAGAATATTCCTCCATCAAGGAACACTACAATCAGCAAGAAACAATTCGACAACGACATCCATTTAACTTGAGGCCCCCGGATGATTTCCTGAAGACGGGAATTCGCCTCATTCATCTTGGAGCCATGCCCCAAATGGGCAAACAAGTTCGTATTCAGGGTATGGGTCAAATATTTCGTTATCCTCCGAAACAGGAAAACGTCCCGTTAGGATCAGGGAAAGATCCGACGACTTCTAGCCACTCAAAGCCATTGACTTCCGGCTCAATCCCAGAACCACCACCACATAACCCGAGAGCAATTGTGATCCGAATGCCAACAATTTTAGACACCGCCAGGCCTCAAGAGACTGGTACAGAAATGACTGCGGAAGGCATAAGACAAATGGCAATGGCCATGGCATACCAGGTTTTCCTACAGGAACAATTTCAAACAATAGTGGCGAATCCAGGAAGTCGTTTCCCTTACCGCATCCGCTTCGAATCCGACCCGGAATTTCGCCTATATATGCTACCAAGATTCTTAAATCAGCAGAACCCTGCTTTGGGCATTTACCACTTCAGGAACCTCATGACGATGCATGTAAATAACCTAAATGCACGTCTCTCGTTCATACCAACTTACAGAAATGTGGTCCCACAGGAAGCACTGGTTATTTACGTCCCGATAATAATTCCCCGAACGCGGCTGGAACGGGAAGATCGTGAGAATGCACCACCAGGATTACTTCCACAACCACTACTGCACCATGTAGCTCCAGCCTAACTGCCAGTTCAGCATCCAGAACAGGTTCATCCAGCAGAAGCTGAAGAAGCACCCTCTCAAGAGAATCCCCAGGAGCCCGAAGAATCTCATAGCTCCCAGTGAAGCATCCGAAAAAGAATGAATTAACTCCCATAAAAATAAAATATCTACGTTAAAATTAATTAACTTCGTAAACTAAATAAAAATTATATCCGGTGAAAATATAGTGTCTCAAGACCCGGGATATCTACGTTAAAACTAAAAATATATCTTCGTAAACTAAATAAAGTTCTTATAAAAATTAAAGCTACATTACTTCATAAATATTAATAAATGAATTATGAAAGAAAGCTCAAAAAGGAGCCGTATGACTATGACGAAAGTATTATGTATCCCATTATCTCCTTTGAATCTTTAAAACGCTTGAATTTGTTCAAATTAGAACAAAGATAGACCGCTACGCATAGTGACTTAAGTCGTAGGGTTAACCAGTTTTTGATCCAAATAATTTTTGTTATTATTTCATTATTTTTTGATGTGTTCTTTAAAAGCTTAATTTAATCCTCGTCCCCAAGAGGGGAATATGAACTAGAAATGTTAGCATAAGACTTATCTCAGGATGAATTAAGACAACCGAGAATGTTAGCCTTGCTTCGCATTAGAAATTAAGCCGCAGGAGGTTAGCTAGGTTATAACTTTGAGTTATCATATTCTTCTCGTTATGTTTTCAAAATATATTTTTTTTACCTCTGATTTTGACCCGGTTAAAGAGAATCTGGTCGGAATCAAGTATGAAATTGTCCACAATGATTAGGAATTTTGGTATGAGCCGAAGCTGTGCATCTGTTTCTGACGGTAGGCCAGCCAAGGTGAAAAATTTAGGACCGTTTCCAGAATAGACATTATACATATTTTTCATTATGCAATGAATTTCATTGATGCAATTTTGTTAAAAATAAAAGGTTTACAGAATAAATTAAAACCAGGACCAAAAATTTAGCTTCTTTATTCATTGAAAATCAACCAAAACTTAGGTCCAGCAACCCATAATCATAAAGTAAAAGTTTAATACATGAAATGCGTGTCGTGTCTTCTATTCTGTTTTTCTTTAGCCACCCTCCGTGGGGACACGGAGGAATAAAAGGGGATTGTAAGAAGGGAATAGATTCCACAACACTCGCTCCCACAGGTTCTCCCCAGATCTTCCAGACAGCATCGGCCATCTGACAGAAAAGGAGAGAGATCCATTCAAACAGATAATCAAAAGAAGATACAACTAGCGATCCTTCAATCCTACGCCTATCAACCAAAGGATGAATTAAAAGAAGACGCAGCCACGCGGTCGAACATGCATCTCGAGGAAAAAGAAGCGAGGAAGAAGGAGAGCTCAGCATGCTTCTTCAGTTGGTCTTCATCCGTTGAGCACGACGCAAGTTGGAACGGAGACTTCGGCCAGGACTGAAGCTCGATGTTGCTCTTCTAGCCCAACTCCACGAACGACTCCATATTCATCTTCATTAATTTCTGTTTCATAATAATCATATTCAGTTTTCCAAAAATGAAAAATACTCATCAGAAGGGAAGGGAGAACATGAAAACACCAAAAGGCTTTAGACAATTAAAAGGGGATTGCTCCGATTCCGTCTGTTGGTATAATCATAAAATGAAGGAAAAGAAACAGAGTTTTTACAGTGAAAATTTCTATATTATAGGTTTTCTGTGCCTCGTGTTTTCCATCTTCACCGCTCCCCTCTGTGAGTTTATATTGAGCTTATTCTGATTGTACTTCGAGGTCAAAAGACCATAAGTTAATATTATAAAAGAAAAATCAAAAGGAAAATTAATAGTTGTGAATTACCTGTATCGCCATTGGATCTGGATCTGGAAACTGTAAGCACTGCCTCGGCAGCGCTCGTAAGAAATCATTGTAAACCATTTGAATCATAATTATTGTCTGGACGTAAACCTTAAAGAAAAAGAAAAACAAAGATTAATATTCTAGTATTTTGAATCCTTAATGTTTTGGCTCCCAGCCCTATGCTGAAAGGAGAAGATCGTATCATTTCATTTTCAAGTTATACTTCGTTTGCTTTCCAAATTAAATTAATTTAATAATAATGATAAAATTACCTCTCCTCTTCGATCGTTCGTGTCTTTATTTCATTGGCGAAATATCCTTGATTCTCATCAATTGGCATTCCTAGAATTAAGGAAAATGAGAATTAATTGATAATATCATCTGAATAAATCTATATGAGGAAAATCACTGTCATATAAATTAGCCGTCGGGTGTAGTTCCGAGGGACTCCCCGTACGTAATTATAGGGACTTCTCCCATTCATAAAAATGTGAAAAATAATGTAAACTTAAAATGAGCGTAAAAGTATATAGCTTAAAATCAAATAAGCTTAACTCACCATAGTAATCATAGGAGATTCTTAGCTGACCAAGGCAGCCGAGCTTCTCCCCCTTTCATAGGTCTCCGACCTTCATCGGAGTGGTGGACCCCCCTTTATAAACTAAATCTCTACCATCTGACATTAACCAACTAATCTAAGTAATAATTAAAAATAAAAAAAATATGGGTGTAAAAATAATAAATAAATAATTTTATAATAAATGAGGGAAAATAAATCCCTCGCCATTAATGGGGTTATAAACATGAGGAGGTAAGGTAAACTTGGGAACGGCCTCCCATCCGCTTACCAAACCGGGGGGGTATACCATTCTCGTTTTATGCCTATGAAGTAGCATGCGCTCACCCTCACGCTCACCCTCACGTCTCTAAAACTTGCCTCTCGCACTCACCCTCATGAGTGCAAATTTTGAAAAGAAGGCACTCACGCTCTCTTTCATGAGGCCCCCCTCATAGCGCCTTTATTTAATGTAGTCAAGTATGTCTAGACGCATATTTTTTTTTTAATTTATTAAAATTGTATTTTTGTTCAACCAAACAGTTCTACGCGGATTGTAGCAGTATAATAAAGCATCGGCACGCAGTATTGTTTCAATTTATAATAGTAATATAAATAAATAAGAGTTCCATCTGCTACTTGAAGATGAGGGATGAGTGCAACTGTCATGCACTCACGCTCACCCTCATGAGGGGGATGGGAATTCAGCAACACTCGCCCTCACCAAATGAGTGCACACAATTTAAATCTGCACTCGCACTCATCACTCGCACTCACGGCAATGAGGGTTAGCGTGAGCGTGAGGGTTGCGCTCATCCCTCGTGAGGCATGCCCATCTATGTATTCTGATAACCGTCCGGTCCGTAAATTAATTAATCTGTACGCAGCGCCTAAGAATTTAAAAGCCGACCTGGAACAGGAGCTGGGACTAGCCAGCACTTGTCAAATGAGTCAAATTATTAATTGAAAAAAAAAATAAAAATTAAATGAAATAATAATAGAAAAATACAAAAAGAAAATAACATTATTAGATTATTACTCGTTTGTTTTCTAATTCAATACCTGCCTTGATCTTGGGAGAGTTGGAGTGAGTAGCCGCGCAAATAGTTAAAATTTATTTAAGCTTGAAATTGAAATCTTTAAAAAAAAAATTCGATTTGAATATTATTTGAACCGTCAATGTTCTTCAAAACGACATTTTAAAATTCATGCAACCGAGACTTCCGAAATGCATACAAAAGACTAAAGACAAAAATAATAGACCATTAAAAATCATTTTAGTCATTTAAAGGTCTACCAAATAAAAACAGTAACGAGTTGCAAAACATCAACTCATTGTCAGTCAACTTTAGTAGGGATGATAAGCCTAAGTAATGTTAGTTAGGGAATACTATTTTACATAATTTCCTATTTCAAGCCTTAAAAATCATAATTGTAGTTATAACGCCTTTTATTTATTAGCATTATTATAAGCATCACAATTTTTAAAATGATAAAATGCTTGAATTATATGTAAAATGTAAATTCTAATTAATTATCAGTTATTACTAAAGTTCAAGTCAGTCCAATGTCCAATGTCCAATACAATATATGTCATGTTATTATTTAAATAGTTTTAGTGCTTTACTTGGTATTGGTATTTTTTGATATTGGAAATCGCCGCGTAACTTTCAAATTTTATTTAAGCATACAACTATTATGCTCAATTTACTGGACCTGGACAAGTGGACGGATTGAAGATTGAAAATTACAGAATATTGTTTCGTATTTCATTTTGAAGAAATTCAAAATTAATTAGCTTAAAGCCCATTATTATTGAAGTATGAATTTATACAGCTCTACTTCACTCATTTACATTAAAACTTTACGGGGTGTAAGTTACTTTTATTAGTTAAAGCCTTATATAGAATACATAATACAATCGACGCTTTTGTTTGTGACTAAAAAAATAAATTATATACCTTACTTTACTCCATACTTACAGTTACACGACGAGTTCAGTGACATTTACAATTCAGAATGACTCCAACCGGGACCAGAACGATTATCAGTTTGTGGTTTGCGTGTAAAATATGCAGGCAGTCTTATCAAAATATTGACAACTTCTTGGCACATAAAAAAGAGGTGCATTTGGATGAATTTCAAAAACTGAGCTGCATCGTTTTTGAAGAGAGGGATATTGCCAATAATGTGGATTATAATCTGGGCGATGGGTGAGAGTAT
The DNA here is from genome assembly GCA_949802685.1 of Dicyrtomina minuta. Lineage (NCBI taxonomy): Eukaryota > Metazoa > Arthropoda > Collembola > Symphypleona > Dicyrtomidae > Dicyrtomina > Dicyrtomina minuta. The sequence continues at coordinate 92,104,170 of OX461808.1, read as the reverse complement.
TCAATTAATTATTGTTGTGATCAGTTATTGTTTCAATAGAATTGTTTTAGTTATTCATATTGCAATATTTCCAATTCTGTTTTTATCTACAGATCTTCAATCTTACCTGCAGCTGTTATTAAGCAAGAACAAATATTGTCATCAGATAATCAGCATTTGGATTTGAAGCCAGTGATTAATTTTGGACAGGCAATAAAAACAGAAGCAGAACTTACTATTTGTCAAATTAAAAGTGAAGCCATAAAATTCCAAAAAAATCCATACGTCCTCCTCCAACGACTTACCTTCAAGAAAATCCAACAGTACAACAAGTGTCAAGCTCAAGCGTTTCTACCTCAGCATCTCACAGTGCCTTCGGAATCGGAGGCGAGACCTCTCAAATGTCCACACACAAACTGTAGGAAAACTTTTCAGACTCTCAGTTGTTTAATACAGCACAAGAAGAGTCATACACTCGACAGGAAATATAAATTCTTACGTATATACTGTGGAAAATCCTTTCAAACTCGGAAATCGTCAGTATCGCATTTGGAGCCTGACACTGACAAAAAACAATTTAAATGTTAAGAGTCACAATGTAGGAAGCTCTTTAGAACTCGGAAAAATATAATGTCCCACTCCCACTTGGATACTCACACTCAGGAAAAAATATTTAAATGTCCACAGCCAAACTGTGAAAAAGCCTATAGCGCTCGTAGGACTTTAAGGGCACATTTAGAGACTCACTCTGAGGACAAAAAATTTAAATGTCAAGAACCAAATTGTGGGAAAGCGTTCAAAAGAAAAGAACATCTCCGTGGCCATCTTAAGATCCATTCTGACTCCAGGCCCTGCTTTCATTGTCCATATCCCAGCTGTGAGAAAGTATTTCGAAAGAAACATGGCTTAAAACTACATTGTGTATCACACCACTCTCAAGATTCAGCTTCTGAGGAAAAATTGTTAAAATATAAAAAGTGTGACCGCATTGATTGCCTTTCAAACCGTTATCAAAGAAGCCTAGATAAGGTACTAATTAAGTGTCCTCAACCAAATTGTACAAAAGAATTTAAACATGAAAGTACTCTTCGGAACCATTTAGTAAGACACTCAAATGTGAAGTCGTATAAATGTTACGTGCCACAATGTGGAAAAGCTTTCAAAACTCCATACGAAGTCAAACAACATGTTCAAAAAACTCATAAACTATAGGAAAACATCCGTTCAAAAATACGCTCAAGCCTACAGCCTACATACATAATGACCAATAATGTGGAAGTAAAATAACTTGTATGAAAATTTAAACCACAATTTTGCAGGGATTTTATTTGTTTAAAATGCCCACAGAGTCAACCCTAACATAAATTTAACCCTATGGTAAAATTTAAAATTTAATTTAGTAAAAGCCAAATTACCTACCAAGGTTATTTAGAATGCATACTAATATTTAAAATGATGAAGTAGCATACCTAAATAAAATGCAAATTCTAATTATCAAGAATTAATTGATACTAAATATGTATGTCTAATATATGTGTCATATGATGTACCGTAAAGCTACAAATGGAAGCCGGGTCTCCAATAGACGCCGGCCTCTAAGAGACCCCGGGGGTTTTTCTATAAGCGACAATGTTAATTTTTGTAGCTCAAACACTTTTGGCATTTTCAATAGACGCCGGGGGATTCTATTTGGAGCGTTACGGTATTTTTGTTTTGACAGTCTTGGTGTTTCATTCATAATCATTAATATTGGTTATTCAGCGTAAACGATTAAAATTCTCAAATATTCTGATAACCGTCAGGTCCGTGAATTACTGAAGCATAACAGCGCCTAGAAATTTAGGAACTGATCTGGAACAGGAACTGGAACTGGCCAGCACTTGTACAATTAAAAATTGAAAATAACGAAATAAATTAAAGAAAAAGAAAATACCTAACTCTATCGCGCGCATCATGTACTAATTCATGCTTACTCATACTAACTAGGAGTATGCTTTTAGTTAGCATAGCATGGCATGTCCCTGCTTATACTGCCTCGTGCTGATTGAATGCATGCTAGCACAATGGTACGTCATTGTATCACTCAGTATCCCATTCTGTACTCGCTTCTGTGTGTTGTGACCATGCTCACCCGTGCTAACTCGGTGAGTACATCTTGACATGCCACTCAATACAAATTATCTGCATTATTTAGTACTACATGTGACATATGTCTTGGAATTTCCGCATTCACACTAGCCTATCACAATTAAGTAGTAGTCATACGTCATACTACCTCGTGCTCGGCTCACTTTTTAACGGTTTTCTCAAGAAACACACAAGTTGCCTAATTACAGTAGTGCAGGAATTTACTGTTAGTAGTTACAAAAACTCATTTGCTAATCAACCACAAGACATAATTAATTGCAAGTATCTTAGATGGACTACTGTTTTCGTTTTCTGGTGTCAGTCACAATAGATAGTGGTACATACCACTATCTATTCGAAATTTAAGTGACAATTCCATAGTGATCCTAGTGACCGGGTGGCTACAAGCCGAAGACATTAAATCTGTGTTGCATCAATAAAAGCATGCAATTCAACATTAACCTTGACAATAACATCATTGTTGTTTAGTGCCGTAATTATTATTAACTTAATAACATTCAAGATCGTGCTTCATAAACTGTCCCGTCAACTTTCGAAACACTTGTCACCATACAATTAATTTAGATTAGTCAACTTTTGACACGGTTTCACATTATGGCGTTTGACTGTGACCGTGAATATGACCGAGCTGATGAGTTGTTACTTATTGTGTAATGTGATGACTATTTTTACAGTTCAGCGTACATGTACGTTGAACTGCAATATAATTTATGTATCTACAGGTCACTAGAATTTGCGTACTAATAAAGGCAACTGACTGATATCGATTATTTTGAAGTAATGTGTGTGTGTCGGACCTTTTGTACCCTGAAACCACTTTGTTTGTAGTAATAATGCACTCATACTAACTTAGTTGCATTGCAGAGTGCATTTTAACCCGCATAATTAGTGTCGGAATTGGATAAACAATGTAAACGGAAATTTAAGATAGTCGTCCACGCCACACTGTGTTGGTGGGTGGATATTATTTGGGATTGTTCTGCTGGCAAGAGAACGTAAGCCATAGCCATGCGGTTGCTTTTGTTCTCGAACAAGTCTGATCTTGTTTCGAGCCTGTCTTCAGTCGGTTGCTACCCAAACGTCTACAAGCTGACAACGGACGTTTTGGTATGAGCTGTACTTGGAGCAGGCAGCAGACTATTCCCAAGTCTTGGTCTGGGAGCCGGAGAGAGAACAAGTCGCTCTCTCAAGTCTCAGTTTAGGCATGGTGGGAGCAGCAAGTAAGGAAATTGTGGGGAATAAAGTCATTACATTCTAGTCTCCATTATTTCACCTGGGTGTTTCATTTATTTATTCTGTCGCGTCATACCTTCTTCAGTTAGATACTAGTTCTAACATTATGGCGACCGTGACAGGACCTTGGTGCTTCGTGGAATATTTTAAGTAAAACATCAAAGTTCAAAAAGTTTAATATTTTTGAAATCCAAGTGCTACCATGCGGCCCAGGCCGAGACTCACACAAAGAGAAGATTACTATCTAAGTGAAGTAAGCCAGCTATCTTTCAACCTTAAGAAGAAGGAGCTGGACGGGCTCCCGGGCGTTGGTAAATACAAATTACCAGCGCATCAAGTTGCCGTTCATCAAGTGTAGGTCTGTAAAATCCTACATCAAGTAAGCAAGTAAGAGCTGGACTGGCTCCCTGTTTATTGTCGAAAGCCAGCTAAAAGAAGAGTTGGTCAATAAATCCGCCATCCAGAAGCAAGTGTAGGTCTGTAAAATCCTACATCAAGAAGGAGTTGGACGGGCTCCCCGGCGTTGTTGTACAAGACAGCGCATCCAGTTGCCGTTCCAGAACAAGTGTGAGTAGGTCTGTAAAATCCTACTTGTAGGGCTGGACGGGCCCCCGATGTTAAAAGATTTAACAAAGAAATAGCCGTTCCAAAACGAAGAGAAGTAGCAGTGACCGTACCATGGTGAAAGAAAAGACGGAGTAGGTCTGTAAAAATCCTACATACTTTTCTGAGGGAGTACTTGAAGTTGGCTTCTGCCAAATTGTCAACTTTGGGAAGAATACTGAAAACAGCAGATACCTAAAAGAGGGAGACACATCCAAAGATGAGCAAGGTCTGGACCAGAGAAGAAGTTTGCAAATGGAAGCTAAAGCAAGTTTTTGTCCAGACAAAAGTGACTCATCGGGAGAAATGTACTTCCAGTTACAGGTCAGAGTTTAAAGTTTAATCCAAAGCTGAAGACCCATGGAAATGGAAGACAAAGATGAAGACTGTGCCGCAGTTCCAGAACTAGGAGACGCCAATTAGCGCGAAGACTCCAGTGAAACTCGTTACATAAAGATAATATTTTAAGTTTATTGTGATTAAAATTATCATAGTTTTTTATCAGTCAGACTGATGTTTGTATATAGTAGGAACAAAATGTAATTCCTAATCATACAAGTAATTCCAGAATTTTAGTTAAGATGTATATTGTAGAAAAAGGTGACTACATAAAAATACTACGGATAACTTAAATTAAGTGAAATCCAAATTATTAGATTTTTGCAGCCTTGTGCTGAGTCATGTTTATGGTAGGAGCTTGTACTCAATTAAAACCATAGATTAATCTGAATTCCTTAAAGTTAGAATTATTTAAAATTAAAATTGTACAATAATTCGGTGGGAGAATGTCGGAATTGGATAAACAATGTAAACGGAAATTTAAGATAGTCGTCCACGCCACACTGTGTTGGTGGGTGGATATTATTTGGGATTGTTCTGCTGGCAAGAGAACGTAAGCCATAGCCATGCGGTTGCTTTTGTTCTCGAACAAGTCTGATCTTGTTTCGAGCCTGTCTTCAGTCGGTTGCTACCCAAACGTCTACAAGCTGACAACGGACGTTTTGGTATGAGCTGTACTTGGAGCAGGCAGCAGACTATTCCCAAGTCTTGGTCTGGGAGCCGGAGAGAGAACAAGTCGCTCTCTCAAGTCTCAGTTTAGGCATGGTGGGAGCAGCAAGTAAGGAAATTGTGGGGAATAAAGTCATTACATTCTAGTCTCCATTATTTCACCTGGGTGTTTCATTTATTTATTCTGTCGCATCATACCTTTTTTAGTTAGATATTAGTTCTAACAATTAGAATGTAGTGGCATCTTCATAGCAATAATATTTTTACTGTGGTTAATATACCACCCTACTGTTTTCGTTCATACACTAAAGCATACATTCGGGTATTAATTGTAAGCACGCAGATGCACGCTCGCTCATATAAATCAGTAGTATGAAGAAGCATACGGATTTATTCGTAAGCATCGTGCTGATGCGCGTAAGTGAGCGTACGTATCACTAGAATCTTGTGGTATGCGTACGTCGACGAATCAGTGGTGTACTACCGCGTACAAAAAGTGACGTTTAGGCATGCTTCTCAGCTGAAGATAGGCATACTTTCAAAGCCATACTAAACTATACCTCCGATTGCGTGTGGGCAGTCTTTCGGTAGTTTACCTTCATTGATTGACGATTGGAAAATTATTGTCATTGGGATACTTACTGTAGGGGCAACCGAGAGTGAGGTCTGGCAAGGATGCATTCTCCATTTTTGTACCTCCAGAAGGTCCCTTCGCTACAACCTTAGTACTTTGGAGGGCCTGCTTGCTATTGGCTGCTTCACATATTTTAAAACATGCTAAGCGGGATACAGAAACGGTATGTACATACAATGAAAATGCCGGAACTCATCCACGTTTCCCTATTTAGCGCTAGTAAGTAGGTTAGAACGGAAAATAGCAGTTAATTTTAATTGTAATTGTGTACTTATATGAGTGTGAGTGCAACTAACTTGACCCCTACTAGGGAAAAACAAAGCAAACCACATTACAAACAGCAAACTCAAGATTTGATCTATTTCGTTTATGTTTTTATGAGTGAGTTAAGAGAAGATGTAAGGAAGTTATACTGTGCTAAGCTGTGTGCTAAATACACAAATATAGTAAAATTAGTATCCACTGCTTGCCAACTGTCAAAAAGTACAGTTGACAGAATTGTGAAAAGAAAAGTTCAAGGGGACGACAAAAATGAAAATATCCCCGGATCTCCAAACCAAACTCACAAAATTGAATGATGAAAGCGGTGCAGAGATGAGCGAATAATATAATTTAAATATTTAACTGTGTTGAAACACTAATTCACTATTTGCATGTTTACAATTTTTGTTACCCAAAACAAACAAGAAACTAATAAAAATCAAATATTCCAATGCATTTCCAATACAGTTAATGGGTATATGACATTTTCATTGTATGTACATACTGTTTCTGTTACCCGCTTAGCATGATTTAAAATATGTGAAGCAGCCAATAGCAAGCAGGTCCTACCAAAGTACCAAGGTTGTAGCGAAGGGACCTTCTGGTGGTACAAAAATGGAGAATGCATCCTTGCCAGACCTCACTCTCGGTTGTCCCTACAGTAGTTCACGCGCACATTCCTTGAGGACCTTAGGGTGAATGCCATATATTACTATTTAAATGGAACTTTCTCCTTAACTATAGCTCCTATTTACATTAGAACAACTGATTCTTTACTGATGGTGTTATTTAAGGACGACCCCTTGTCCGTTGCAATTAGTAATTTGAGGAAAGGTCAATAATTGACAATACTTTCGGTTATAATTATCCTGACGCTAGGTAAGTCCGTAAAGTGATAACAGTATTTTTACTATACGCAATTATTTTAAATTGTAATTCCTAAACCCCGTGATTGTTACGGTTATAGAGAACCTTTATTGGTTATGCTTGTAGAAATCCAAACCTGCATGGTATAAATTATCTCTACTATTATGTCTGATAATACACAATGATAAATTTTCGTTTCTACATAACGTCAAACGTTAAAACTACTAGCTTAGAAAATTTCACGCGTTAAATTTGCCACGTTACTGTTAATTTGTAGCCTATTTTGCGGATGTTCCGACATAGACAACAGTAAGACCTTGATTTCACTAGAAAAGTTAACCATTGTTAGCCTTAAGAAACTCGCTTTGAGATTTAACAATAGTTAACTCTGAAAGCGTGTTTCTTAAGGCTAACAATGGTTAACTTTTCTAGTGAAATCAAGGTCTAACAGTACAATAAGGCTTCAAGGTTCAACAGTAATTTCGGTTAGCTTTTTACCGATACTATACTGTTTTACTAATTTTACAGAAATTGCGGTTAGCTCTAGCTCACACAAGTGGTAATCATGTTGAAAGACTAATACAATATTTTCCACTGAATTTGTAATTACAGCTTCCTGACCACAACTATAAAACAAGAAAGCCAAACTGTGTCATTAGATACCCAACGTTTGGATTCGGAGCCAGTGATTGACCATGAACAGGCAACAGAAGCAGAGACGGACGATTCTATTTGTCTAGTTCAAAACAAACCAAGAAATTTCCAACAAAATCCATATGTACTCCTCCAACGACTTACCTCCAAGGAAATCGAACAGTACAAAAAATGTCAAACTCAAGCGTTTCTACCTCAGCATCTCACAGTAGTAGTTACCTTAGGAATCGTGAGCAAGACCTTTCAAATGTCCACGCACAAACTGTGAAAAAGCCTTTAAAACACGGCAAAGTTTATGGTCGCATTTGGAGACTCACACTGAAGAAAAGCGGTTTAAATGTCAAGAGCCACACTGTGAGAAGCTCTTTACCACTCGAAACAATTTAAAGTCCCATTTGGATACTCACATCCACGAAAAAATATTTAAATGCCCACGTACCAACTGTGAGAAAGCCTATATAGCGCTCGTAGGACTTTAAGGGCACATTTGGAGACTCACACCGAGGGAAAACAATATAAATGTCAAGAACCAAATTGTGGAAAAGCATTTCAAAAGAAAGAAAATCTCCGTGTCCATTTTAAAATCCATTCTGACTCCAGGCCCTGCTTTTATTGTCCATTTCCCAGCTGTAGAAAGGTGTTTCGAAGTAAACTTGTGAAACGAGGGTCAGAACCGGTGTCCTGTGACCTTGGTTCAACCCCCGAGTTTGCACTCTCCTACCCCAAAAGTTCTGAAATTAAATTTTTATTAAAACTAATAATTATGAAATAAATAAATTATATTTTTATGATTCTCGAGCTTAACCTATGCATTCATACCTTATTTACATATTTACATGATGGATGCAGATGGTAGAGTTAGATTTTGGGGGCGACCACCAAGTTACTTTAGAGGGGTAACTACTCCCATGGGGAATGGCAGGAAATAATAGTGCTCGAAGAGCCAATGCCTACCTATGTCTTCTAAACTAAAAGATTACTAATTTGCAATGTTTACTTTTGAGTCATGAATTTAGATTATATATTTTTGCATGAATTAGATTAAGAAGATTATTAGAAATAGAATTAGTTTTAAGATTTACTTTCAGCGGATGAGTGGCTCAGAGGTAAGACCGGTTGAAGCGCAACCACCCCATGGTCCCCACCCCACGAGCTCAAGAGGACTGGGCAGAAAGGAGATATGATAGTTTGCATTGGGAGTTTCCAGTCACAAATGCATTCCATCTCCCTCCCCCTCTTCGGCCCAGCTTGTCCTGTCCATCCTCAATTTTGAATAGAATTATTATTTATGTAAATTTTATTTTATTTAAAGTGCTAATTATATAAAGAGTGAAATACTATTTTGAACTAGTGAAGTGGTAAGGAGGGTTGATAGCGACGGGGTCTCAGTTGTCCAACTGTATTTCTATTAGACTGAGACTGGGGAGATGGTCACGGTAACCGCTGACGTCAGTTAGCCCATAACGCGGTCAGGGCCCGCTTCCATCCCGACTCCCGATGCTGTCATCTCCTCCTTTTGCCTAATTTGAATTTTGAATTTAAATATTACATGATAAGCTGAATTTGTGTATCGGAATTAATTTAAGTTTACTTTTTACTAAGTGAAGTGCGAATTGTTAAGCCAATAATAAATAAGTGGGGCTATGGCTCGGGGAAGGAAGATTCTCTTTACCAAAAGGACAGAATGACCAAGACGGTGGTGGAGCAACCAAGGAATTTGAGCAACATAATAAGCAACTCCACCACCGAGGTCAGAGAATCGCCTCCCCACGAGCCCTTATATTTTGGATTTTGTTTTGCTGAAATTTTTATGGATTAATTCTAATAATTATCATATTATGCAAAGAGTGATGAGGGAGTTCATAATGAACCCCGATGACTATCATAGTTTCTACTAAAGTGCACAGAATATGGACCGGCCAAGTACATAAGCCACTTACTTAATTAGTATGAAAATCGTACATCATAGAATTACATAATAATTATACTTGTTTTGTGATTGTTATGAGAATCGAATGAGTTTGCCCATGGATTAATTTGGACTACATCGGAGATCAGTTAAAGTTCTAATTTTACGGATAAATATTTATTTAAGATTAATAGGAAAATGATACTGACTGAAAATGGAAACGGAAAAGGAAATTGAATTGACATTGGAAAAAGGAAAAATGATACTGAAAATGATATGAAAGTTTTCCTCTGCCAGAAGGGCAGGGACTACAAGCCTTACTTTACTTTTAAATTATTATTTTGATTTTGTTTTGTTTCATGTTTTTGGTTTCGTCCACACAAATTTACAATCAATATTAATTTTACAATGACCTTACGGATACCGTGGATACGGATTACAAGCCAATTTGGATCCGAAGGTGAGTTCCAGGTGAGTACAATTTTGATCACAAATATTACAGATATTCTTTTACAATTTCGAATTTGATTTCCCGCAGACCTCAACTTATTATTACTTTTGATTCAATTAAAACAAATATTAAATATGGGAAGCACCACGATGGAGATAAAGAACATTATAAAACAAATAATTAATATGAGCTCAAAACGGAAATAATTCTTTTTAATCTTTTTAGGTTTCGTGCACCAACAAGATTCGCAGAGGATCACTTCACTACCTTGATCCCCCCGCAAATTCCGAATTCTTTTGGGTGTCTCCATCGCAATCTTTCCCATGAAAATGTTATTAGATTTACGGAGAAGAAAATTTATTATATGTTAGCGTGGCGAGTAGGAATTGATGACTGATGAGTGCAGTGCTCCTTCCTCTGCTGCCTGAGAGATGCGTGGCGTGGCTTGGCAATGGAATGTGTAGCGTTACATGTAGCGAATACGTTCTGTTGATGGTTCCGCACGTTGCTCCCAGTTGAGATAGAAGGATGCGCTGAGTTGAATGACTTAGAACTATCCTGTCTGATCCTGTCTTCTTCTTCTGGCTGAAGATGGCTTTGTCCACTCTCCAGCTATTGGAAGAATTAAGGATGAAGGCGCAGTGGCATTTTCATTCCCCTTTCACAATCCCCCCGCAGCAGGAGTGTCCCCTACGACTGGAAGCTGGAATAAAAGGAGAAGGAAAATGGCACGCACACAATTATATCATACCTGATTTGATTGAAATGAATGATTAATTATTATTTTTGTGGTTTTTGATTTTGCAGATTAATTTTACTATTTTGAAAATAAAGATTGTTTTGTTGAATAAAGAAAATTTCACAACTTTGGAAAACGGATTGAACTGGATTTTAAAATGCTTTATTAAACTAAGGCAAATTCATTAATGCATAAAATTCATACTTGCATGAAAAATTGAAATCAAAATATTCAAAAGAAAGAGTGAATAGTAAATTTCATAACGATTAGTGACCCCAGAAGGGGAAATAATTCATAGTAAGTACTTAAGAAGAAAAATTCATAGATATATAAAAATATTATAACAATAGAACGGAGAATAAGGAATGCATATAAATTCTATTATTATGGAGGCCTATCTACGATAAGAAATGTCCCACGAGTACCAATTAATTTTTTACAGATAGACCCTCCCACCCGATACCATCGAATATAGGGTATTGCGAGTGAGGAAACCATACTATTATAAGACATATTAAATATTATTTTATATTAATAAGTGTATAGTTATGTTTTTAGATTTTATGAGTTTATAATTTTTAGATTTATGTTTTTACGAAGATGAAAAGATACTAATAATTTTTAACGTAGAACTTCAAAGATGCATCTTGCAAGTATTCTAATTAAGTGTTTGGATTTAAGAAAAAGTAAGAGAATTTTAATTATTATAAGTTTTTATTGGGGAAACATTTATTTTGGGGGAGCACTTGGGTTCTTCTTCTTCTTTTGAGCTGGATCCTGAGCTGATTTTGAAGATGAAGCTTGAGGAGGATTCGGAGGAGGATATGCCGGATTTGAAGACGGTCCAGGACGCGGAGCGTCAGGAATCGGAGCATTTGGATTAACACGAGGTAAATTTTCCGGGTTGAAAAATTCCCGAGGGAAAAGAAATCCGGTGTGAAGCACAATATAACCATCTTCGCGATGCGTAAGCGTAAAGCTTGTATTTTGGTTCATATTGTTTACCTCCAAAGTTCGAGGATAATTCCGAGGTGTATTCGGAGGAACTCGAGTTGGCTTTATTTTTGACAGGGGCGGCGGAGGAGGAGCAGGTAAGTCTGCTTGGCCCGGTTGACCCATCCCCCGGACTTCAATAGGCGGCAACGGCAAAGGATTTGCCGGCTCTAAGCGTGGCATGAAGACAGCATCAATGAAGGCAGAACGAGGAGGAGGATTAAAATATTGCAGGAGGGCGGTGTTAACAAGGTTGGCTGTGATTCGAAGCTTATTGTAGTATGAGTTGACACCCTCATGCTGAACGAAGTCATTCTTATATCCAGGACAAATTATGAGGATATTAGGAGGATCCTCAGAGAGAACAATCTTCCGAGGAAAATCAACTTTTTCCGATGCCTTCATTATTTCGAAATCATTATACATAGTTCCGATTTTGAGTGTGGCGGAAACAAGAGCCAATTTTTCTGCCTCAGAAAAATCTTCCGGTTTTGCTTGAGGATTATTTTTGGCAGGAGCTGTGCTCAGACTGCGATTAGGAGCCAATTGGTTTTCCCGAGGAGAAGGTTCGGGAAGAACCGGATGAATATCATCGGCAAGAGGAGGTTGAGGAAGAGGTGGTTGAGGAGGAGCTCCCAGAGCTGCTGACGTAACGGTAGCTGGGGCATCACTCCGATGCAATTTAACAATTTCCCCCAATTTGTACGGGCGGAGATCTGGATCTATTGGAGGCTTCCGTGCTACCCCAGTAAAGGAGCCGAAGGTCTTTAATTTTGTTTGAGATGCCTTCTTGAAGACTCGTCCAGAGGAACGAGTGGGCCCCTTCGGAGCAGCAGCGGAAGTTGAGGCGGACGGAAGAGGAGTAGAACGAGGAGGCGGAGGAGGACGTGGAGGAGAATATCGAGACGGACGTCCCTTCCGCCGGACTGATCCTCCCGATTTCTTAATATGATAATTTTGTCTGCGAACAGCATTAAGAAATTCTTTCTTACGTTGAAGCAGATCGGCTTCTTCTTTCTTTTTCTGGGCAGCCGCGGCCCTAGCCTGTTGCTGCTGAAGAGCATTTTGATATGATTTTCGGGCGATATTCCCGTGTGAACGCAATTTTGACATCTTTTTCTTTTTCTTAACTAATCGCTTCAAAGTTGGCGGATCCCGTTTTGAAGATGAAGCTTTTGGTGGAGACAGAGTTCGAGTCGACTTTTTCCGCGGCGAAGTTCTTCTCGGAGGAGTACTTTCCGGACTAGTTTTCGGAGATGGTGACCAAGAAGAAGCCGGAGGTTTAAGCGGAGAAGGCGTTCGCGTCGAATTTCTTCGGTGTGGCGTACTACCCGGAGAAGGACTTGCCGGAGGAGATGGCCACGAACCTGGCATCTATTGAAAAAGTTCACAGATGGGGGCAAGACAATTAGAGTTTTGACCTAAGAACTTTGATCACCCCCACGACTGTAACGCTAAAATTTTGGTTATGGTTTGAAAGGGCGCCGGTTCTGAACTGACGCTCTGATTCACTTTTGAGTCTTAAAATTAAAGATTTACAGTTAAGGAATGTAAAAGAATTTACATTCCTTTGTAAAGTTCTAATTAATTGTTTTTAATTTGGTCACATATTAATTTCTAATTAATTTTTAAGAATTTTGGGTGCGGAATTTATTTAATTAAGTTTTATTTTTAATGATCTCTGCTTAAAGTTTCCGTAGATTGCCTACATAACTTAAGTCTGTGTGAACCTCCACAGTTACTACATCTCCTCACTCTTTTCTTTTTCTGTTTTGGTTGGAGGGAGGGACAATCGGCAAAGATATGCCGAATGTTCCCTGGTTCCCGACGGGATTTACATACTGGACATTCCCTGATTTTATTATTAAAAGTAACCTGAGTTTGAATAACCATATTTTTATTGGAGTTAGGTCGCCCCAACGCTGAGCATTCGGCGGTGACGGGTGAAGCAGAATTTTGGGTAGAGGTGGAGGCGATCTGTGCGTCCAAGTCTGATGATTTAGAAGGAATAAAAACAGGATCTGGATCCCAATTGGTTGCTTCGGTAGGACTTTGAGGGGTGGACCCACACTCTCCCGTGTCGGGCCCAAGCCAATAGTCTTCCTGGTCTGAGGGGATCTCCATCTCCTCAATATCATTTAGATCTATGTCCATATTGCTGCGACATACATGGGAAATATTTTCAATTTAAACTTACACCCTATCCCTAACTGAATTAATTAATTTTTCCAATCATGAATTATTTATTAATTTTAATTTTTCACATATTTGGTAGGACTCTTGAATCGTGAAGTCCCAACTATGAATTCCGATCGTTGGAGTTCCGATCGATCTTCAGCTCTGAGAATTTCGGTTCAAGGGAACTGATTAAATTTTTCACATATTTGTAATTTTACTTTTGAATTTTTAACAGAACTTTACTTTCCATATCTAGACAACAGAAAGTAAGTGAAACATTATTAATTTAATCTTTATGAATGTTTAATTTGGGGATCAACGCAGAGATATTCTGGTTCATTGATCCTACACAGTTGATATAATTATCAATTACTTTGATTCCCATGAGTTTTAATTGTTCCTCATGAGTACTTTGGGAAGAAGTTTCCTCCCTGTCCCTACTTTTTATTTTCTGCGAGCTTTTGGGAGTCCCAGGAGCTTTGGATCGAGGGCTCTGGACCAAGAATTTTCGGGTCGCCCTGAGAGATCTAGTTAAGGCACCTGTTCGTCTTTCGCTGTCAGAGAGGAGGCGGGGAGTAACTTCGCGACGTCTCCTACGAGACTTAGGATTTTTAGAGATTGCGGAAGCTTGGTCCGCGGTGGTATCGTAGTAGTCAGTCTCTTCGGACTGAGAATCAGCGCTTTCACTTTCAGAATTATTTTGAGAATTGTCTCCCGAAGGAGTTTGAACTTTTTGAGAGTCTGAATGTTTATTTTCATTAACTAATATATATGAACTTAATTTTACTTTTTCAGTTTTTCTACTTATCAGAGTAGGAGTTAAAATTTTATTTCCGCTGGATCGAGAATGGGCGGATCCTTGGGCGGAAGGTGAATTCAAAGATTTACTTTGTTTCCCCGGACTCAGTCCAGATTCCCGGGACTGGTACGGAGAAAGTGGAATAATTTGAGTCTGAGTTTCTCTGTCTAAACTTAAATTACACTTATCTAAATTAGGATCTAACGGATTTAATTCTGAGCAGGTTCTGTTCTCACTCAGGGTCGAGCTCGTTCCTGGACGTTCTACACCCCTCGGAGCGGTGATCACATTACCTTGAGTCGAGCTTTCGGAGCGAGCTCCGATCTCTACACTCTGTGCCTGATTGTTTGTGTGTGTGTTTGTATTTACATTTTGACTTAATTCTAAATTTTCATTATTGCTAGGAAAATATTGAAACTTTTTGTGTGGTATGAATTTCGCAGGCTGTAAAAATGGATTTACAGGTGTAAGTGGACCTAGTCCACTTTTTGAACTTAACGTGGAAGAGAAATCTCTTTCCCCAGTCGAACTGGCGCAATTGCCCTCTACACTTGTGGAAGGGAAAGATTTTTCAAATTGAGTCGAGCTTGTGAACAAATGTTCACCCTCTACACTCTTTGGTGGGGAAAAATTCTGTCTTTGAGTCGAGCTTTCGGAGCAATTTCCGATCTCTACACTCTGAGAATTTTGGGTGAGTCTGACCGGCCGAGTCGAGCTTTCGGAGAAAATTCCGATCTCTACACTCTGTGGTCGATCCGACTTGGAAGTTCCACTTCCTCCGGAGGAGCTTGAATGTGTGTTGCTCCCCGAAGTAATGGTTGAAGAATTTGTTTTGTCTGTATCGGTGTTTGTGTCTGTAGATGATAAAATTTGCTTAGATTTTGAGGCTCTTTGTGTCCAGGCTTCTGGATTTTGTGAGCGCAAAATCTTACCATCCTGTTTATACCCCCCAGGCGTTCGGCAGAACGCCGACTCATTAATAATGCCTGGATACAAAGGGTTTTGAGTATTAATTTGTGAAGTTGAAATGTGTGGTTGAAGCACAGGGGCACGAATACCCCATGATGAGTGTGAATGATCTGTACTTCTTATACTTAGTTGAGGCGCTAAAGAGGAGTCACTATTAGAATAACGAGAAAGTGGCCCTCTTGGCGGAATTGGTGTGTAAGAATTTGGTGGTTGGGCTGAGTGGGTAAAATCCCCCCTCGGCTCAACATCTACAATAGGCATATTATTTATGTATGGTGGATCGGCTGTTGGATCCAAATGTGGTTCAGAGAGGAAGGCGTCATCGGCTGGGACTGGTCTGACTTGGTCAATCCACCCAACGTCGACGGGTGTTTCCTCATCCGGTAATGGCTGTGGATGAACATACTTTTTAAGATTGTGACCATGAGCTAGAAGTAAGTGGCGTACCGAAAGACATTCGTTTATGTCTTCATTGACGTCACAGAGAAAGTATGAGTGAATGTTTTCGTTAAGACTATAAACTTTGTATGGACCTGTATAGTGTATTATGAATTTGGCATGAGTTCCGGCGGGGCGAGTAAAATTGCGCTTCCACACCAGATCACCAATGTCAAATGTAATTGCAGGATAGCGTTTGTCGAAGGCGAGCTTCCGACGGAGCTGACTTTCGCAGGAATTGTGAAAAGCCTGCATCCTTACCCGGAAGAGCTCACCAATTCGAACTTGCTGTTGTTCAAGGTCCCATTCGGGATTGAGATGTGGAGTAAGAAGATTTGCTCCATAATTTGGTAGGCTTATGCCATGCATAAGGAAGAATGGTGTAAATTGGGTAGACGAATGTTTAGCCTGATTATATTGATCTTGTACCTCGGGGAGGGCTTCATCCCACGCCCGACGGTGATCATATATTAATTTCTTTAAGATGCTCCCAAAAGTAGAATTGACCCGCTCACAAAATGCATTGGAGCTTGGGTGATACGGAGCAGTAGTGACACGTGTAATTTTATGTTCCTTACAGAATTCGATGTACTCGTTCGCAATGAACGCACCCCCATTGTCAGTGACAATGCATTTGGGATGATATTGTTGTACGAAAGGACGGAGGACTTTGAGGAAGTCCTTCCACCCGGTGGTTTTAACTGGGTACAACCAGAGAAATCTGGTGCACTGATCGATTATTGCTATGATGTATTCGTTACTCCTGAATGTTTTCGGAAGGGGTCCCATATGATCAATAGAAATTTTGTGAAAAGGAATTTGGGGAGTAATCATTACATTTAAGGGACCTCTATTTTTCCTATTAATTTTGGCGTATCTTTGGCAAGTCACGCAAGATCGGCATACATTTACTACTATTTGATGCATATTGAAAAACCAAAACTGAGTGTGTAATAAAGCAAAAATCTTATTATTTCCTAAATGGGATTTCCGGTGGAAGTCTCTAGTCACTTCCTCCGAAAAGGGGTACGGTAAGACAGTGAGCCACATAGGACCTAGTGGATCATAATTTATACGTTCGAGAGTTCCATTCTCGTTTAACTGATAAAGTTTGCGGTATCTATTCTCCCCTACATAACCACCTTCGATGTCTTTTTGTAATGAAATAATAATTTTAAGTAACTTAGGATCATCTGTTTGAATATTGAAAAGTGACATGGGATTTTCGAGAATCCAGTATCTAGCCGGTGAAAAATCCGTAGCACGAAGTGAACAGAGTCTTGCGGTTGATTCAATTTCAGGTTGAGCGTCGGAAGGATCGGGTAAGTCACGCGGAGGACGACTGAGACTATCAGCCATCTCGTTGTTCTTCCCTTTGACATGAAAAATTTTGATTTGATAAGAACTTAATTTAAGGCTCCAGCGAATCAGGCGGGAATTAACTTCAGAGGTCTTAAGGATGGAGGTCAACGCAGAGTGGTCTGTGTAGACATTGATAGGACGACCAATGACTAAGCTATGTTGCTTTTCAAGGCCGTGAACGATAGCATAACACTCCTTTTCCGGAGTAGACCATTTGAGCTGCGGACCGGTGAGAAGATGAGAGTTAAAGGCTAAAGGCCTACGAACCCCATTGATTTTCTGAATGAGGCACGAGCCTACGCAGTATTCAGATGCATCCGACCATAATTCCATTTCACCTTCTTCGGCTGGATAGGCCAACAACGGAGCATCGATGATCAACTTTTTAAGAGAGTCGATTGCGTTACGACAGGACGCGTCAAAATTAAACGGAGCATTTTTCATAAGTAATTTGAAGAGTGGTCTGGCCACGTGTGAATACCCATTGATCATGCGACGGAAGAAATTGGAAATTCCAATAAACCGCCTGATCTCCGTGGTGTTCTTCGGATACGGATAATCCACAATGGCTTTGACACGTTCTTTATCGATGCCTATCCCATCGGCGCTA
This sequence comes from Dicyrtomina minuta, assembly GCA_949802685.1. Lineage (NCBI taxonomy): Eukaryota > Metazoa > Arthropoda > Collembola > Symphypleona > Dicyrtomidae > Dicyrtomina > Dicyrtomina minuta. The sequence continues at coordinate 92,086,335 of OX461808.1, read as the reverse complement.
ATGCGATGTCCGAGAAAAATAATTGAAGGATAAGCAAAGAAACATTTTGTGGGCTTTAATTTAATATTAGCTCTGAGACAAATGTGAAGAACTAACTCTAGCCTCACGAGCACCTGAGCAAAATCTTTGCCCCCGAAGCTCGTGTCGTCGACATAAGAGGCTAGAAAGTCACAGAGAAGGACATACCAGATTTTATTCATAATCTGTTGAAATAGAGTACCAGAATTTAGAAAACCATACGGCATAGTTAGAGGACGAAAGACACCTAAGTGATTTATGTAAGCAAGAAAGTTACGGCAACTTTCGTGAAGACCTATCTGTTGATATGAGTTAGCCATATCGACGTTACAGAAGAGGGTACAACCCTCGAATTTTGCAAATAAAGAATGAGTATTTGGAACAGGAGCTGCAATGGGTTTTACCCTTTTATTGACATCTCGAAAATCGACTACGGGGCGCCAATCTGTAGTGCCCTTACGGACAACTAACATACGGGAGACCCAAGAGCTTTGACAAGGTTCGATGCTTTTTCTTGCGATCCCTGCCTCAGTTTCGCGGGTAACCACGTCTTGAAATTTCTTGGACATGACTGTGGCTTGGTGGATCATTGGAGAATCGTCCAACATCTCGATCATAACTTCGAGAGTGGCACCTGTAATTGGATCCCTAACAGTGGCATGGAAATCTTCTGGTTTCCACCCGAAAACGGAGTAGTATTTACTTAGCAATTCACGAAGTTGAAGTTTCTGTGAAGGTTCTAACTTTTCATAAATATTAAATTGTGCAAACTCCTCGTCGGAGAGAGGCTGGCTCCCTTCAACGACTGGAGGAGGAGGTACTATTGTACGTGAAGAAGGATATTGCTGAAATTCTGTGCTGAGTCTAATAGAACGAAGATGATTATTGTCCTGAGGAATTATTCGATATGTAGTGAGAGTATCCTGAGCGGGCAAAATGAAATCGTCATTGTCTGAATTTGCTAAGTGACAGACGCCTTGGCCATCCTCGATACTGAGGCATGTTTCCATGACGTTGAGTCCAAATTTTTGAAAAAGAGAATTATTCGGTTCTAATATAATGTCCCCAGTAAAAGACCTATCTTCTACGTAAACATTTACTGGGTTGGGACGATCATGTTCAATGAATGTGGGTACGACGGTACAAAGTCTTAATTTAAAATGAGGTAATAATTTTTCTGCTCGAGAGGACATAGTAGAGGTTGAAAAGCTTTGAACGTCCTCATCGAGAGTATCATCGGATTCATAGCAAGGACGAATAGTCTGGGTGACTGAGGAGTCATCCGACATATCCATGTCCCCTGGAATAATTTCTGATTGAATGTTAAGACCATAAAAAGGGTCATCTAATAATGGATTGAAAGCATAAATTATATCTGAATTAATGTTGGACTCAGGATCAATACTATCAGTTCGAGTTAATTCCTCAGAAACTTTCTTTTTCTTATTCTTTTGAGTTATGGGTTGAGAATGTAATCTTTTTAAGTTTTGTTTTGAAGATGAAGTGTCAGCGTCATGTGGATTAGAGAGGAATTCGACAGTGCCTTCATAGCACATGACCCGGGCTCGATAAGCTTTGAGAAGATCCATCCCAAAGACCAAGTTATCGCGGGCTTTGTCGAGTACGAAGAAACCCCATTTAATCCATTGCTGGAATTCTTCGATGTACAAGATTACGTAGACGTACTTAGTAATGACATGTTTATTTCCATCGTTAAGAGATAACATAGCCTGAATAGGTGAGCAAGGTTTAACCTTGTGTTGAAGCTCTAAATTAATAATAGTAGCTGGACTAATGGTACTGATTGTAGCTCCTGTATCGGTAAGAACCTTGATATAGATGTCGGATCCATATTTATTTTTAGCTCGAAATTCGCGGCGAATCTCCATATTAGGTTGAGATATAGTGCGCGCGAACTGAGTAGATCCCTCTGCGGGGATACTAAATGGATGTTCCAAGAGTTTCATAATTTTGTATTTGGGGATGCCATTGCAGGCTGCTACCCTAGAATGAAAATCCGAATCTGTATCAGAATCAGACTCAGAGTCTGGTTTTGAGTTCTTACACTGAGGAGAATTTGGCATTGACGAATACGGAGATATTTGTATGCTTTGCGCTGTAGCTGGAAATAGAAATGTAGTTTCTGATGTGTCTACGAATGGAATTAATTCTGGTTTAACTATTATGGTTGTATCAATATCAGTTGATTCAACCGTGCATGGAACAATTGTTAGTACTTCAGTTAGGGGCTCAGGTGTATCTACACCCCCCCCTTGGGGTTTAAAGGATCCTGTGAATTAGGATTCCTGTTAGATGAGAAAGCAAATGATGTTCCTTGTGGAGGAGGAACTTGCTCAACTGAAGAGATGCTCGGCCCATTTTGAGTGGTTAAGCCTCTTAGAACTTGAGGCGCCGACTGCATTAATTGAGGTGCAGGCTGCTGATAAGGATGTGGAAGAGACGGATGAAATTGCTGTTGAGGCATAAATGGAAGTGATTGAGTAGAATATGGTAGCTGTAATGGAGCATATTGAGGTTGTGGTTGTGTACCTAATTGTGTATGTATATGTTGGATTGTTTGATTTAAATTTTGCAATGCTTGGGCATAGGCTTGCTCTTCGGCTGGCGCTATGTTCCGAGTTGCAGTGTTATTTTGAGTCGAATTATTATTGCTTTGAGTTTGAGGTCGATTATTACTATGGGTTTGTTGGGAAGATCGCGCGTCCTTCGGCTTAGGCGGAGGGAACGGGATCCCCTGATCTTTTAAGAGAATTTGACACCTTCGAGTATTGTGCCATTCACTGTTACATTTAAGACAGTTAAAACGACCTTTATCGTTTTTGGTCTGATTTTTCTGAGCTTGAGCAAAAGAAGAAGTGTCAGCACATCTATATTCCAGACCGTCCCATGCCACATAATAATCCCGGTTAATGAGGTCGCTCGGCTTTTTCTGATAAGGATGAATAGAATTTGAAACGGTGCTCGGAGTTGCTTCGAGACCTTTTAAATAAACTTTAGGTTGTCCGTGCGGAGCCCCACCAGGAGGATTATTTGGAGCACGGTGCGACTGGCTGCGCTGAGCTATGTTAATGTGTCGCTGAAGGATGAGTCTGAGAGAATTGATGTCGGTCTCATTCTCAACCTTAGATTTGTAATGATCCGGCAGACCGTCAATGATCTGCAGGATTTTCTTTTCAGGATCCATTCGAGGATCAATGAGATCAAGACAAGCGGAGCGAGCGGCGATGTAGTCGCTTGCGTTTTGCTTGTTATTGTAAGCAGTGGCATTTAAATTCATTTCGGCCCGTCCGGAGACGTATGACCTATCGAATTTGCGCTTGAGATCTGCGATTAAATCGTTCCAAGCTTGAGCACATGCGCGGTAATCAGTAAAATCTAATCCGGACATGTATAAGTGTTTGTTATGGTTCCACCATTGTAAAGCTTGCCCAGTAAAAATTTTGTCAAGAGTGGTCAGGACTACGGAAGGATGAAGGTCAAGAAGATGAATATATGAGCTGAAGTCAGTTGCCCACTCTTCTGCCTCCTTTTCGCCTCCGTATTTAGGCATCTTTTCGGCGCATTTGGATTGATGGTAAACGTTATAACCCTGGGAGCTCATGCCTTTTTGTAGTTTCTTGATTATGGGATCTACGATGCCGGCAATCATAGCTACCTCACGGCGAGTAGGAAGAAAAAGTTCTTCATCGGCACTGAAATCCTCCTCCTCCTCCCTGTCTGGAGGACGGAAGGGATTAGTAGGTTCGGGACGACTCGGAGTCGTCGGCGCCTGAGCATGTTGTGGAGCAGTGCGTGACTGCGAACGATGGCGATGAACCGAAGCAGTGCGAGCTGGAGAATTAGGAGCTCGAGGTGGAGGAGCTTCTATTTGTAATAATCTGGAACTGCGTGATGGATGAGCAACAGAGGCTTGTGCCTGTGGTTGCGGATTTGGATGTGAAGGAGGAAAAGTTGGGTAAGCGGAACTCGGGCCCGGAGGCAATTGAGTTGGAGGAGCCATATGTGGCTGCGGAGCGAAAGCATATTGAGGTTGTTGGGTTTGAGGATAACTGGGATAATAATTAGTAGGGTAATTAGTTGGAATTGATGGAGGAATTTGAGGATAAGTTGGATATATGGGTGTGTGAGAAGTTGGATAAAAAGATTGAGGAGCAAATGCATGTGAGGTCGGAGGATACCCGGTATGCGGTGGTGGTGGTACTTGAGGGTACTCCCACGCATGCGGAGGCTGAATTGGAGCCTGTACCGGTTGAGTTGTAGGTGGAGGGTTTGGCGGAGCAGTTCGAGATCTATTACTTTGTGTTGAAGGATCGATAGCTGTATATTGTGCAGCTTGAGGACGAGTGCCAGGCGCAGTGACTGGTCTTTGTGTACGAGGTTGTTGAGTGGATCTTGGTTGAGAAACCAAAGGAGGATTTTGAACTTCAGCAGTAGAAGGCATTTGCAAACTTCTAAAAGCTGAATTTAGATTAGCCTGATTTGTCTGAGGACGGCTAGGCGTCGATGGTTGTGATACAGCACGAGGACCAGAAACAGAATGTGATTGACCTGGGTCAGAGTGGTAATGACCAGTCGGTGGAGGCGAAGTCCTAATGAATTCTACAGACGGGTTGGTCCGTCCTACCTCTTCCGGCTGGAATTCTACAGAAGTTGTACCACGACGGAAAGGATTACGTTCAGACCCGTTCTCAACGGAAGTCAAGTAATCATTAACTGTGTTCTCCAGAGTAGACCCAGTGTCAATAGCAATTTGAATGATCTCTAAATAGAATCTCTCATCTAATGCTTCAATGAGAAAATCTTTCTGCAAGATAAGTATTTATGACTCGCTTATCAGCGGCGATGTTAACATAAGTCAATGACTGAGCAGTATTATGAGAACGATTACCAGAGAGTACAGTAGTCACAGATTGAGGAGTGGTGTGAGCTGTATTCTGAGGCAATGTTTCAGAAGAAGCCATGTAGTTATCAGAAGCGGGACCAATGACCTCGAAAGTTTCGGTCGCTGAAGATTGACCTTCTTTGTATCCAAAGGATTTTGAAGCACAGACGCCATCAGGCCATCTGTCTGGGAAGAAACCAATAGTTTCCCCTGCTTGAACGACTCGGTATGCCGGACGAGAACACGACCGAATTGTGTCTTTTTCAACGACATAACCGATTTTATGAGTATTCTCTTTGTACACAATTTTGGGTTGTTCCCCGAGGGGAAGAGTACGCTTGCGATAAGCTATGAAACCCGTTGTGGATGCTTGATCGAATTGAACTAAGAAACTTTTAATTCGGTAACGAGAGACACTCGCATTACCTTCGCTCTCGGATTGTTGAGTGGATTCACTATCAGTAGCCCAGGAGGAAGCAGATTGGTCTCGATGTCCCCGACGGGAAAAATCAATCCCTCTCCTTGATCTCCCTCCCCGTACGGACCTATTAGTGCTACGAGAACTTGGGCGAGAACGAGAATCATCTCGATTGAGATCATTTTCCGGAATTTGGGAAGAAGTTGAAGCTACAACTTCCTCCGATAAATGCTGTTGTGGAGTACCCGGTTCCCCACGATTAGGGTTAGGAAAGACGGTACGATTTAAATCGTGCTGGCTCCCTAAGAAACCGGTGGCTTGTGAGTTATTAAGATCTTGTGAGGAAATCTCCTCCCCTCCGGCTGCAGCCATAGTTGAGGGAAGAGGAAGACTTCGAATAATTTTAATTTTGAGAGTTTAATTGAGAAGAGCTTTTGAAAATTTTTATTATGACTCTGACTAATGCTTTGAGAAGGTTGTCGAACTTAATAAACCTCAGCGGACGCTCAAGGTATATTTCTATGACCTAGGTATGAATAGAGGATCGTAGCGAACGCTTCAGATCTCTATGAATGTTATGACCTAACTGTGAATTCACTTCCGTAGCAACGCTTCAGGAATGAATTGAATTATGAATTTATTTGACCTACTAATTGATACTTGAGAAAACTATTTGACCTTCCTGAAATTTTCTGAATTTATGGAGTGGGTTTGACCTACTTAAATTAGGGAGGAATGACCTTAAACTTAATTATGGGGTACGAAGAGAAGGCTCTGTCTGTTGGCGTCGGATTACTGTGAAGGATCCGTTCACCTCAGGCAGTTGACTTCTTGAGTGGTGAAAGTCGGTGAAAGGAAAGTGAAGATTTCCTATGAAAATCCGCTTTTCTTTCTTGAGAACGAGTGAGAAAATTTTTGAACTTTGAAGAACACTCGTTAGCTAATGTGAGGCACGGCGACGGGTTGAGTAACCGCAACTGTCACCTGTTCTCAAGTTAGGAAAGTGGGATTAGTGGAAGATCTTACTTTGCTTTTATGAAATTTTTGATTTAATAAAATTTTATGAAATTTGCAATATTATGTAATTGGTATGAAATTTCTTTCAAGAAGTGCAAATACCTTGAATCGCGTTGGAGGATTGCTGGGCTTATGAGGTCGGTGCGAAGCTCTTTCCCCTAATACCAGAATCCCAGGTGAGCCAACGATCGATTCAAAGTTTGAAGTTCCACTTCCGGAAAGAATTGATTGGTGAGATCGAATAATGAGATGTAGATGATGAGGAGCATGAAGAGATGTTCCTTGTCTACTATTTTATTTCCTCCGGAAATGAACCAGAGAAGAGCGTCCTTGACGAATAAATGATACTGCTCCCGAGGAATAATAGGAGGCATTTACTTAAAAAAAATGAAAACTAGACACGGATACCAATTAATTCAACTGTATATTTATATGTATGATTTTGATTTTATTTCCTAACCTCAGCGGGAGCGAAAAACTGTTGGTTTCCCTTGCTCCGAAACTATGAATTATCTTAACTTAATATGAATTTCGCAAAAGAAAATTATTTTCGATTTGAAAAGAATTTGAAATTTGAACAAAAGAAAATTAGTACTCGAATTTTCTGAAAGTTAGGATTGGAAGTTAATCTTATGTTAAACTTAACTATGGTTTCAGCGACCAACACTCAAGGCAAGCGAGTGTGTTGAAAGCCAATTTATCTCCCCGCAAAGTTCACTATCCTGAACTGTTAACTCTTAACTACATGAATTTATTATAATCTGATTATTTCAGCACTTGCTCCGCCCGGTCAAACGATTTGTTTCCCCGGACTGATAACCCTACTGACTCTAACACTTAATTTTTCCTAATTTCCCCAATTATTAATTGAGTTAATCCCTCTCCGCGACCAACCGAAAATTAAAATAAGTGTTAATGAATTCCTTGTGGAAATGGATAAGAGTTACAATTAGAAAAATGAAAAATAAAATAATTATGTCGGTCGTCGAGAAGGAAATGAGGAGCAACATCAATAATTGTGGGACTTTAGAAATTGGAAAAGCTAAAATTGTTTTATTCACACACCCTGTATTTATAAGAAGTAAACCGTACGACAGGTAAGCATAAACTTAACTAATATGAAACCATAAAACAAAAATTTCGACTTTCACTGATTTTCTGGGAGGGAAACGTAAGAGGAAAATTTTGGGAAAATACTAATTGCAAGAAAATTTGATTTTACCACTTACGATTGCTTAATTTTCTTTAGGTTGGAGAATTATGACAGGTCAGGTCAGTAATAGACAAATTAAGAAGGATTCCCTCAGTAACGATTGAAGTTACAAATAAGTCACTCGTTGGTAAGTGAAGTTCAGCACCGAGATTCAGTTTTGTACACTAGCACTGTATAGTAACTGTTAATGTGAAGAAAACTGAGCACACGGCCACGGTATGGCTGAATGTTTAGTGCACTACGCGAAAGTATGTACACCAATGTATGTAAGTGGTAGCTGGTGCCACGAAAATATGTACCTTAAATGTTAGTGAACGGTGACAAAGGGATTTTCCTTTCCTATGTCGGCAGAGGGGAGAACCTGGAAAATTGGATTTTCCGAACTCCCCGATGAAATCTGGAAACCGGATTTTCACTATACGGTAAGTTTGATATCGAAGGTAAGTATTTTTGATGTTTGTCAGGTCACTGGAACAGTTTTTGCACTGAAAAACTTGAGTTGCCACTAACGGCCAACTATGCCCTATGCCGGAACAAGGCAAGGGAAAAACTAGAAAACTAAAGTCTATTTTCCTTGATTTCTGAAGAAAATTGGGACTTGACACTTAGTTATTCGGACTGAGGGTGGTCGAATTGACCAGAATTTCACTTTGAACACTTTCAAAATTCCGAATTTCACTGGAAATTTTGGATGAAAATCTGAAAACTCGAAGAGCGAAAAGCTTGCTTGTTAGCAGGAAGCACGAACACACCAAATGGCGTGTCGTGGCTTCGGAGATGAAAACCAAACGTATTTGTACATTGTGGGGTGCGAAACGCCCACTAAACGTGTTTTTGGTGCTGGGCCGTACAGTGATGCGGAGTCGTCCAACCAAATGTATGCGAGATAGTGCAAACATCGGCGTGACGGGTGTGGCCATCCCAAACGCCACATCTTATCGTTACGGACCCTATATGAGAGATGCTTATGCATCGGTGCATGTGAGCGTGCTCACGTGTGCGAGATTTAAGTTGTGCGACCAACGGGCGGGTAGCGGAAGGATGTCGCACTCCCTCCACCACCACTGAAAATTTTTCGAGTACAGGCGTGATGCCTGCTAATTAATTTTAGTATGTACCTAGTATGTTTATGATGTAAGGGTAACCTTACTAATGAAATGTATGATTATTTCTATTAAGAGTCAACGAAAATTAAATTTTAAGTTTTCCACCACTGCGGATGGACATTCCGGGTTTTTCCGAAAATTCGGGGAGGAGGGGGCAGGGTTGTATCCCTACCCCGCACCTTGTGAAACGAGGGTCAGAACCGGTGTCCTGTGACCTTGGTTCAACCCCCGAGTTTGCACTCTCCTACCCCAAAAGTTCTGAAATTAAATTTTTATTAAAACTAATAATTATGAAATAAATAAATTATATTTTTATGATTCTCGAGCTTAACCTATGCATTCATACCTTATTTACATATTTACATGATGGATGCAGATGGTAGAGTTAGATTTTGGGGGCGACCACCAAGTTACTTTAGAGGGGTAACTACTCCCATGGGGAATGGCAGGAAATAATAGTGCTCGAAGAGCCAATGCCTACCTATGTCTTCTAAACTAAAAGATTACTAATTTGCAATGTTTACTTTTGAGTCATGAATTTAGATTATATATTTTTGCATGAATTAGATTAAGAAGATTATTAGAAATAGAATTAGTTTTAAGATTTACTTTCAGCGGATGAGTGGCTCAGAGGTAAGACCGGTTGAAGCGCAACCACCCCATGGTCCCCACCCCACGAGCTCAAGAGGACTGGGCAGAAAGGAGATATGATAGTTTGCATTGGGAGTTTCCAGTCACAAATGCATTCCATCTCCCTCCCCCTCTTCGGCCCAGCTTGTCCTGTCCATCCTCAATTTTGAATAGAATTATTATTTATGTAAATTTTATTTTATTTAAAGTGCTAATTATATAAAGAGTGAAATACTATTTTGAACTAGTGAAGTGGTAAGGAGGGTTGATAGCGACGGGGTCTCAGTTGTCCAACTGTATTTCTATTAGACTGAGACTGGGGAGATGGTCACGGTAACCGCTGACGTCAGTTAGCCCATAACGCGGTCAGGGCCCGCTTCCATCCCGACTCCCGATGCTGTCATCTCCTCCTTTTGCCTAATTTGAATTTTGAATTTAAATATTACATGATAAGCTGAATTTGTGTATCGGAATTAATTTAAGTTTACTTTTTACTAAGTGAAGTGCGAATTGTTAAGCCAATAATAAATAAGTGGGGCTATGGCTCGGGGAAGGAAGATTCTCTTTACCAAAAGGACAGAATGACCAAGACGGTGGTGGAGCAACCAAGGAATTTGAGCAACATAATAAGCAACTCCACCACCGAGGTCAGAGAATCGCCTCCCCACGAGCCCTTATATTTTGGATTTTGTTTTGCTGAAATTTTTATGGATTAATTCTAATAATTATCATATTATGCAAAGAGTGATGAGGGAGTTCATAATGAACCCCGATGACTATCATAGTTTCTACTAAAGTGCACAGAATATGGACCGGCCAAGTACATAAGCCACTTACTTAATTAGTATGAAAATCGTACATCATAGAATTACATAATAATTATACTTGTTTTGTGATTGTTATGAGAATCGAATGAGTTTGCCCATGGATTAATTTGGACTACATCGGAGATCAGTTAAAGTTCTAATTTTACGGATAAATATTTATTTAAGATTAATAGGAAAATGATACTGACTGAAAATGGAAACGGAAAAGGAAATTGAATTGACATTGGAAAAAGGAAAAATGATACTGAAAATGATATGAAAGTTTTCCTCTGCCAGAAGGGCAGGGACTACAAGCCTTACTTTACTTTTAAATTATTATTTTGATTTTGTTTTGTTTCATGTTTTTGGTTTCGTCCACACAAATTTACAATCAATATTAATTTTACAATGACCTTACGGATACCGTGGATACGGATTACAAGCCAATTTGGATCCGAAGGTGAGTTCCAGGTGAGTACAATTTTGATCACAAATATTACAGATATTCTTTTACAATTTCGAATTTGATTTCCCGCAGACCTCAACTTATTATTACTTTTGATTCAATTAAAACAAATATTAAATATGGGAAGCACCACGATGGAGATAAAGAACATTATAAAACAAATAATTAATATGAGCTCAAAACGGAAATAATTCTTTTTAATCTTTTTAGGTTTCGTGCACCAACAAGATTCGCAGAGGATCACTTCACTACCTTGATCCCCCCGCAAATTCCGAATTCTTTTGGGTGTCTCCATCGCAATCTTTCCCATGAAAATGTTATTAGATTTACGGAGAAGAAAATTTATTATATGTTAGCGTGGCGAGTAGGAATTGATGACTGATGAGTGCAGTGCTCCTTCCTCTGCTTGCTGAGAGATGCGTGGCGTGGCTTGGCAATGGAATGTGTAGCGTTACATGTAGCGAATACGTTCTGTTGATGGTTCCGCACGTTGCTCCCAGTTGAGATAGAAGGATGCGCTGAGTTGAATGACTTAGAACTATCCTGTCTGATCCTGTCTTCTTCTTCTGGCTGAAGATGGCTTTGTCCACTCTCCAGCTATTGGAAGAATTAAGGATGAAGGCACAGTGGCATTTTCATTCCCCTTTCACTTGGTTTAAAACGACATTGTGTATCACGTCACTCACAAAATTCCTCTTCTAGAGACAAATTGTTTGGACGAATATAAAAAAAGTGACCGCTCTGATTGCCTTCCAAACCGTTATCAAAGACGCCTAGGAAAGGGACCAACTGAGTGTCCTCAACTAAATTGTACGACAGAATTTAAATATGAGAGCAAGTTTCGCAAACATTTAGCAAGTCATTCCAGTGTGAGGCCGTATAAATGTTCCGTGCCAATCTTTTCGAAAGCATTCAAAACTCCATTTCATTTAAAAAACATTTTAAAATAGAATCTCATACGCGAAAACTCCCTTTGAATATTCTCTAAACTAAACACAATCCACAAAATTGTTTTTTAAGCACATAATTTCAGTGATCTAAAAGCCAACTGAATCAAAGCAACAATAAAATGCAATTCAATAAACTTTAGTAGTTAATTATAGAAACGTCTAATCTCTAATGAGCTTAACCTGCTAAACCATTAGACAGCTTTTTCATGAGATATTTTATTTAAACACTTAAAAAAACTTAGAATTGCGTAATGAGTTTTTGTCAATAAAATCGTTTTTTCGAAAAAACGTAAAAGGTCTCAAAATGGGTTTTTAAGTAATCTTAATTTTCATGAATAAAAATTTTGAAAACTTTGTTTAAGAAACCATTTTGAGTTTTAAATATTTAGAATTAAAAGAAAAATGAAATTACAATTTTAAAAAAAATATATTTTTCACAAGTTCAAAAGCCTCTACTCTGGTTATATCAAAATTTTAATTTTGAAATAATCAAATGTCAAAATTTTGAATTAAAATTTTGTTAGAGTTTTCAGAATTTTTAAATGGTTTTTAATCACAACTTCCAAAATTGTAGCATAAAAATTAGAAAACAAAATAGAAAATTAGGATTAAAAAACCATATTAAGGTCTTTTTCGTTTTTTCGAAAAATATTTCACAGGTCGAAACTCATAACCGTACCATGTTGTTGTTCGAGGCTCTTTCTTTTTGAAAAAACAATATATAGAAAAACTTGCTAATGGTTTGGCAGGTTATACTCGTAAGCTATGTTAGTTATTGAATACAATTATTGTACATTGTAACTATTTTAAAAGTAACATAATATTCAAAAGTACAAACATTATTAATTTGGCACAATTCTATTTTGTACTTTTAAAGAAATAAAGAAAAAGAAAACAATCTCATTCCTCGTGTGCTTTCTATGTCAATACTTTCCTTGATTGTGAGAGTAGAAATAGCCGCGCAAATATTCAAAATTGGAGGTTGGAATTTTTTATTGTTTTATTTATTATTTTCCTTTTTTAAGTAATTTAATTTCGCAGGGTGCAGGGTTTTCTTGTTAATTTACTTAAATATTTATGATTTAAACTTAAATGTGATAATTTAACCAGGTCCAAAGTAAAGCCAAAGTTTGAAATAGGTATGTATTTTTCTTTTTTGTGAATAAAAACCAGATATACTGATAGTAAACTGATAAATGTGCTATTTTGAATTCAAGAAACATTAGCTAACATTCTAGATTTTAGCTCATTAGTCATAAGTTATTTAGATAGGTACTTGAGTTAGTTAGCGCGAATGGACAAAAATGAATTCAACCGAGACCGGGGATGGTATCAGTGTGTGGTTTGCGTGTAAAATATGCAGACACGTTTTCCAGAATGTTGAAAACTTTTTGAAGCATAAAATAGAGGTGCATTTTGATGAATTGCAAAAACTGAGCTGTATCTTATTTGAGGAAATATCAACAACTGACAACACTTCCAGCTATAATTTCGCTGACGCTAGGTAAGTTCGTAAAGTAATGAAAGTACCTATTTTTAGTAACCCTTAAAAAACTACTCCCTTAGAAAATGTTGCTTAAATTTACCACGTAAGTAAGTAACTGTTAATTTTTAACCTATTTTACTGTTGTTCCGACGTCGATCACAGTAAAGTCGGGTAACAGTCTTTAACAGTAACTTCGGTTAGCTAACTATTTACCAGTAATACTGTTTTACTTAGTTTACAGAAATTGCGGTTAGCTCTAGCTCACACAAGTGGTAGTCATTTTGAAATACTAATAAACTATTTTCTACTAAATTTTTATTAACAGCTTGCTGGCCACAACTATAAAACAAGAAAGCCAAACTGTGTCATCAGCTACCCAACATTTGGATTCAGAGTCAGTGATTGACCATGAACAGGCAACAAAAGCAGAGACAGACGACTCTATTTCTCAAGTTCAAAACGAAGTCCAACAATATCCATGCGTGCTCCTCCAGCAACTTACCTCCAAGAAAATCCAACAGTACAACAAATGCCAATCTTTTCAAGAGCTTCAACCTCCGCATCTGACAGTGCCATCTGAATCGGATGCAAGACCTTTCAAGTGTCCACACACAAACTGTGGGAAAATCCTCAAGACTCGTAAAGTCTTAGCCATGCATTTAAAAACTCACACTCTCCACAGATCTTTTAAATGTTCCAATACAAACTGTGGGAAAGCTTTTAAAACTCGCAGTAATTTATTACAACATTTGAAGACTCACACTCAGGGAAGACCATTCAAATGTTTACGCAAAAATTGTGGGAAAGCCTTTAAAACTCGGTGGTGTTTGGAGTCGCATTTGAAGTCTCACACGGAAGAAAAACAATTAAAATGCCCACTCCCAAATTGTTACAAAGCCTACAGCATTCGTGCAAGTTTCAAGGGACATTTAGAAACTCACAATAAGAAAAAACAATTTAAATGCCATGAGCCAAACTGTGAGAAAGCGTTCAAACGGAAAAAACATCTTGACAGTCATCTTGAAATCCATTCCGACTCCAGGGCCTGCTTTCATTGTCCATATCCCAGCTGTGAAAAAGTATTTCGAAAGAAATATTCTTTAAAACTTCATTGTGAATCAATTCACTCTCAAGAATCCGCTTCTGGTGAAAAACTGTTCGAATGTAAACCGTGTGACCGTACTGATTGCCTTCCAAACAGTTATCAAAGACGCCTTGAAAGGGGACCAATGAAGTGTCCCCAACCAAATTGTACGAAAGAATTTAAATATGAGAGCAAGTTTCGCGAACATCTGACAAGTCATTCCAGTGTGAGGCCGTACAAATGTTCTGTGCCAAACTGTGGGAAGGCATTTAAATATCCATGTACTTTAAAAGAACATTCAAAATCTCATACAACTGAGACCGACTTAAACGTCCCTTGAAACGCACTCAGGATCATTTGAAGCCATTTTTGAAGCCATAAAATAATTTAGGAGATTTGCAAGTCAACTCACTCAAATTAAAATACAAAAAATCAATTTAGTAAACTTTAGTAGGGTATTAAGGTATACTACGTCTAAACTATGGTAGATAGTGAGCAACATTTTACATAACTATTTTAACAATTATTGTGTTGGGCTACATGTGCAATTATTGTGCCAAATTTCTTATTTTAATAACATAATTATTTGGAATAATTTTATTTTCTGCTGAAAATAAAACTCTGCTAAGTAAAACGTAGAACAAAGAAAAACGGAATAAAAATAACTGAAGTACACACATAATTACAAGCATTTGCTAACTACATAATATTATGTATACGCACTTCAGAATAAATCAGAATAATACAAAATTTAATTTATTTATTTTGTAATGTTTTATGTTGTTATATTATGATGACATTTAAAGCCCAGAGGCGGAGGAACCGACTTGGCACTTGTCAAATCTAATCGTAAGATTGAAAATGAAAAAAATAAAATAAAATAACATTATCACTCGTGTTTTCCTATTTCCTATTCAATACATTTTTTAAGTTTGAGAGTGAAAGTAACCGCGCAAATATTTAAAATTTGTTTGAGCTTGAGCGCCTTGAGCTTGAGCTTAAATAAATATGTAAATCTTTTATTATTCTTTTTTTTGTATTTTATTTCGCTATGACTGAATGAAGAAAAAATTGAAATTTATATAGTTTTAAACTTGTTTTTTTTTATTTTTATTTTAAATTAAAACCAATGTTTTTAAATCCACTTAATATTTACCAATGTTTTGTAAAAAAAATTCATTTTCTAATGTCTACACATGTTTTAGAGATCACAAAAAACAAATCGGACAAAAATTGTACAAGCTACGGGGTTGCCAAGTTGCGAAAGATCGTTTTTTTTAACTCTGGCACATGATTGTAAGCCAAAGGCGCAAAATGCAGTCAAGCTACTTCTTGGATCTGTAGTACCTATAACCAATAAGAGCCTTTCTTCCGTTAATGAGCACGAACATGTATCGATGGTAAGTATTTGCAGTTTTTAATTTTTTTAATAATAGTGTACCGTAAACTATCATCAACTGCCAAATTCGGGATTTCGAAAATCCCCCCATCAGAGGTAATTTTGACTGTATAGTGCATTTTTGGCGATATTTCCCCCTTCTGTAGCGCCCACATAAATGCACCGATTTCGACAAAACTTTTTATTTTGGTAGACAAAAGAAAAATATTAGGGCGTCTTTTGAAACTTTAACGCTTTTTTGAAAATTGAGGCTGAAAAAAATTTCCAAACTTCCAAAATTTTAAAAATTTCGAAATTTTTATTTTTGCCTCAAATTGAATCTAGTTTTTTGTAGTAGATGGAGAATCACATTTTAAAACTTTTTTGACTCTATATTTTTTTTGATTTGGTCACTTCATGCGTCACAAAATTACCCGGTAAAAAAAATAGTGATTTTTATAAATTTTATTTTCAAAAACAGCATGTACTGGAGTAACCAAATCAAAAACAATATAGAGTCAAAAAAGTTTTAAAATGTGATTCTCCATCTACTACAAAAAACTAGATTCAATTTGAGGCAAAAATAAAAATTTCGAAATTTTTAAAATTTTGGAAGTTTGGAAATTTTTTTCAGCCTCAATTTTTAAAAAAGCGTTAAAGTTTCAAAAGACGCCCTAATATTTTTCTTTTGTCTACCAAAATAAAAAGTTTTGTCGAAATCGGTGCATTTATGTGGGCGCTACAGAAGGGGGAAATATCGCCAAAAATGCACTATACAGTCAAAATTACCTCTGATGGGGGGATTTTCGAAATCCCGAATTTGGCAGTTGATGATAGTTTACGGTACACTATTATTAAAAAAATTAAAAACTGCAAATACCTACCATCGATACATGTTCGTGCTCATTAACGGAAGAAAGGCTCATAAGTATTCGAAAAGTTTAAAAAATTTATATTTCTGAAGTCCAGTGGGTTTAACTAATTTTTTAGAAAAAAATTAAAAATTTAGAATTTTCAAAAGTCCTGAATGAACTTCTTAGATAAGCATACAAAAATGTTGCATTTCAAAAATTAACAAGATCGGACAAAAAATTTGGGAGCAAGAGCGCGGTGAAATTCGAAAAAATCGATATTTTTGAAATTGCGCGCAAGTGAATTTGTCGCTAAAAAAATATACTTTTCCATCTGTTAATGAAACTATATCAAATATAAAAAAAGTCAGATAACAACCACACAAGACCCTTACAAGCTTTTCTTAATTTTAACAATTCAAATTCAAATTAATAATTGTATGCAACTATTCTAATAACGTATCATTTCAAACTATGAGGTAGAGTGAGCGATTGGGACAGATTATTGGAATGTTGAGGGTGCGTTGAAAGTACTTGTCTGCAGGCTTACTGTCCCCAGGGTGGTATGGTTTCAGACAAAGTATCCCCTCACGTCGTCTGACTGCCTCACGCGCTCCTCCCCCAGTCCTCCTCCTCTGCAAGCTTCTCTACCCCGCACGGCCCCAACGTAGGCGGGCACGAGGGCCATTCATCGAGTACGTCTAAGAGAGGGGGCACACAAATAATGTGCTCCATCACAGATTCGACCTCAACTACTTCGCGTTACGTGTAGATCGTGTAACCACTTTAATACAGGGGCCGCCTTTATATCAAATATGAACGACATCATCAGCTGAATCATTTTAGAAATCAAAATGGATTAATTTGAATACCTGCTGATGTATTTTGCTGCTTTATTATTACCACCTAGGTACTTACATAATTTACCGGAATTTTGAAAATATTGCAATACCTGCACCGATTTCATGGAGCCATATATCATATCAATAATAAGGTAATTACTAGTAGAATTCAAATAACATCACCAAGTATTCAACGTATATGATAAATTTAATTAATACTAATAAGTTTAGGCTGGACTATATTTTAACGCTCCGGGTAAACTTAATTTTGACTATGAGCGTTTATTATACACGATATTTAAACCGTTTTCATCGCTAAAACGCCACTATAAATATTTTTTCTTTAGACCTTTCTGCTATCATATTAACTACACAATAATATTTCATTTATTTAGGTATCAAAATCAATTTATTACACGTTTTTTAACTAAACTAATCTCTTTATCGTGCTTTAGTTTTCAACAAGACAATTAGGTCACAGAAAAATTGTTAAAAAAATTAAATTTTTAATAATAGTATGATCTGTAATGTAGAGAAAATATAAATAAATCTAAAATTATTTGTTATCGTTATTCGTTGAAATAATATAAATTTAGGATTACCATTTTTACGCTGACCAAATCCAAGCGTTTAATTAACTACGGTATGTTGCATGGGTAACATTTATAAAATATTTTATAGCGAGTTATAGAACAAATAAGTAAACAGGTTATAGTGAGCCTAAAGTAAAACAGCTTTACATGATATGTATCCCAACATATGCTTTTTCTGAATCTATATCAGACCAACGTTGAAGTTGTTGACCAGTTAATCTGTCAGTGAGTTCTGTACTTCTATGTTTTTTGGCACGTAGATGTGTCTTCAGATTACCTTTTTCTTTACATGAATAGTCGCAGGTTGGTACAGGGCACTTAAATGGTCTTTTGTCTGAGTGGACCGTTAGATAGTGTCTCTTAAGGTTAAATTTATCCCTGAACTGTTTTCCACGGTGCGATTCATTGCACTTGAATGGCACTGATTCAGTGCTGAATACGACTTGGTCCTTTGTCGTAGTTTTTGAGCTGGCATCTTCTTTATTCTAATTGGGAGTTTTAAAATCATTCTTCCGGTCCAGTCTAGATTTACTGTGCATTCTGACGTGCTTAAGAAGGTAGTACTTCTGTTTAAAAGCGCTTAAGCAGCTGGGTTCAGTACAAGTAAAGGGTCTAGCGTCCAAGTGTGTAGCTTCATGTCTTTTGAGCCTATATCTCAATGGAAATAGTTTTCCACAGTTAGGGTGTTTACACTCAAATGGCCCAGAGTAAATTTTTATTGCGGACTGCGTTCCTTGTGAATTAGCATGAGTCTCATTGTCGGTTTTATTTCCGGAGCTATTTAATGGTTTAAGGTATTGATGTGTACGTAGGTGCTCCCAAAGGCCTTGTTTTGATTTAAACATTTTCTTACAGCCAACCTCTGTACATTTTTTTAGTTGTAGGCCAGAGTGTACTTTTATGTGATTGCGAACCCCATCACTGGTTCTAAATAATTTGTCGCAGCTTGCTTTACAGCACTTAAACGGTTTTGCGTCTGAGTGCGTGCTTAGATGTCTTGTAAGATGATGTCTCCGTTGAAATGTTTTTCCGCAGTCGATTTGTGTACATTTAAATGGTCGGAGGCCAGAATGGAGTACCATATGATGGCGAATACTCTTCTTATTTTTAAATGTTTGGGGGCAGCTGGGTATTGGACATTTAAATCGCTTCCTTTCCAAATGTGAAGGAGCAAGCTTTGAAAGGGAACTATTCTCTGTGATACGTTTTTTACAGTTCACCTGAGAGCTTGTTCTTGGTCCTGAGTCTTTGTGTACGTTAATGGTATGGAAACGAACGTGGTCCTTTCTTTTGAAAGTTTTTGTACAGTTTGGTTTGGGACACTTAAACGGTCTATCGGTCGAGTGGACAGCCATATGTCTTTGAAGCTGATGTTTCGATTGAAATGTTTTTTCACAGCGGAGCTGTTTACAATTAAATTTTTGCGAGCCAAAGCCAGCGCTTATTGTCTTCCGTAGTCGGTCGTTGTCATTGGTTTTAGTTTTTGTAATGTTTAGGCAAGCTTTAACATTGCTTTGTTCGTTATTTTTTTTATCAGCGGCGTGCCTCGTTGAATGTTGCCGTAACTTGTATGTATTAACAACTGAGGCTCCGCAGCGTTGACTCTTGAAAGGTCGTGACTTTTTCAATTTCTTAGATTTGACAGGGTTTTGCTCCTCTGGATGATTTCTGATGTGTTTTTTTAAACTGTCACTCGTGCTAAATACTTTATTACATGGGGCACAGTAGTGTGTACGATTTGGATGGGAAAATATACAGCTGTTTGTGTGAGATTTCAGTTCCAAATCTGTATTATATTTGTCAAGGCATAATTCACATTCAAACAAGCTGTTTAAATTTTTTTCTGGACATTTTCCTATCGAATGAACGACGGAATCAGCTTTCTTTGTAGATTTGACACTCCTAGTTCTTTTTGAACGTATCCCAGACCAACGTGTAATTTCTTGGCAAGTTAATCGTTTAAGAAGTACAAAAGGGTTTTGCTGTGTTTCGATGAAAATTTGTATTGGTTCAAATTCCGAGCTATTAAAATCACCAGCTTCTACATTAATAGCGGCATCTGCTGTGTTTTCCAGGTCCGAAATAGTTTTTGAATTTTCATCATAATCTTTACCGAAGCAAGCAACATTTGTGACTGTTGAATTCTCTGATATGGAAGAAGTATTCACTGAATGTGTTGGAGAAGCTCCACTTTTTGACGAGATAAAATCGTCGGCCTCGTTTTGAAAATCCTGGTCACTACTTATTGTGTAATCAGGTTGAAAGAAATTCAAAGCTTGATCTGTATGAGCCTGAAATTCGGAACTCGTGCAATCATCAAAGTTTTCATTTTCAATTTTTGTTGTCTGTGGGTTAATATTATATTCATAAGGATTTTTTTCTCCAATTTCTTGTGGCGTAGGTGAAAATGAGCTGAAACGTACAGTAATCAAATTATGTTTGATAAACAAAATATTACATATTTAAAAAAAAAATGTTGCAAAGTAGAATTAGAGTTGCTTTTATGTAGCTGTGTTTGATTTACCATGCAAGTAATACATTACACGCTTAGAAAAGGTATTAACAAGAATCTTGTACGATGGGATTAACCGGTTTGAATGTTAACTTTAACAGGTTTAATATTAAATTTCAAAATATTTAAGATTTTCAAAATCGGCTAGTCACGTGTAGCAGCGAGCCTAATGTTACAAAGCCCAACAGCAAATATGTTAAAATCTACAGTGAAACTGTTAAATCATTTGTGTCACTGAATTTGTATGTTAATTTAGTGGCAAATTACTAAATGTGATGCGTCAGCCCAGTGGTTAAGGCTGAAAGGTACTTATGAAGAAGCTTGCGGGTTTGAATTCAACTTTTGGTGTTATTTTTTAACTGATAAAATCATTCAACAGGATGAGCTGTTGGGTGATCTACAAGAGATTTCGGTAACACATCAGACGTAATAAATGTATTTTTGTATTCGTAAATCACTGACTAAAATTGCTGTTGCCCACGGTTACCAGCTTTTACTGTGGATTTCGGAGTAACAGTGAAATCAGTTACAAATTCACAGTGAAGTTGTAAATTAACTCATATTTTTCTAAGCGTGTAGCTATGAGTTTATATATTCATATGCAAATTCAAAAACATTGGAAGCTTCCTGCCGTCTCGAATTATAACTTCGATAATGGTAATTTTCCATCTAACGATAAATTATTATTATTATTAAGTAAGAGTTAAAAATGACAGATTCTAGAAAATTATTTAAATTATTACACCGTCGGCTGCTCGTTGTTTGGAATTCTTCTTTCTTCAAAAATAATGCACTCTGTATTTTGAAATTCGTCAAAGTGATCTTGTTTTTTGTGTTCAAGAAAATGAGATACTTCCAGAAATGATCCTCGGCACGTTTTACACTCAAACCAAACCGAGAACATTGTGGATAATGAAAACCGTTCACGTACTTACCTATTGAACTGTTGTGATTCCTAAGTAGAGCAAAAAGTGAAAATGTATTACAAATCTGACTTGAAATATCAAAATTTTGGTAAAAGTTTAAACTAACCAGTCCAGTGCTGTAAATTGTTATTATTGTTTATTATTGTTATACGTTTTTAACATTGACTTAACAGTAATAATAACATCAACAAAATTAGATTTTTAATGTTAACAAACGTATAACAATAATAAAACAATAATAACAATTTACAGCACTGAACCAGTCAGCTGCAAACAACTTATTTTCTTACTGCATAATTATTAATAGTTACTACAACTAAACGCTATCTTTAATATAGTACCTACCTCAAAATAAAGCACAATAATCTGAAAGATGTTATTATTGTTTGGCTGTGGGGTTTAGTATCGCAGCACTTTCTTAAACCTGCTGGAGAACAATAAATTGCGATTCGCCACAGTTGACGTTGACAGTGTTGGCACTTGACAGCAGCAGGCAACCACCGTGTAAATTAAGTGGAAAGTATTAGCAAGAGCAAGTAGCAACAGGTGACAAGTGACGGGTGTCGGGTGTCATCAGCCTTGGAAAAAAAAATTTGAATTAAGCGGCCCCCTAGGATATTACTACACATATACATAATGACTTCACAAGGGGAACTCCTTGTAATAAATTAAAGGAATAGGAATTTAGTAATATTTTATTTATTCTATTCCTATTCCAATAATATAGACATTTTTGTATTTAAATATTAAACAAGTATAATTATTCATACAAACCATAAATAATTCATCTTAAGCACACAAACGACACTAAAACTATTACTGGAAGCAATTCGCACTTACAAAAGGGTACTGCATCTCATTTCAAGAATACGAAATAATAACATTGCAATAAGCAAGGGACAAAAAGGGATGAAGGCAACTAGTGAGGGGACGATTTGAGCAGGGACGAGTGGTAAGCTTGCCATTTATAGTAATAGTCTGTAATGATGATTTTCCATGCGAACAAATGAAAACTTTATATTTGCCGACCAGTACATTTGGTTACGTTCTTAACTAGTACAAACTTAGGACTGGTTTTTAGATGCTGAGCAAGCATCTATTGGTCTGGTGTTTGCTGTCTGTCTGTCTGTCTGTCTGTCTGTCCCAAGGGTGTTGGTCGCACGCTACAGGTCGCATTTTTGAAGCTTTGAAATTAAAATCTTTTTTAATCGCCCAGAAAAGCGAGGGAGAAGTGCTGTATAGTTTTTGGTTATTATTAAAGTTACAGTTTCTTCGCAATCAGCAGTTAAACCGACCAAGAATTAAATCAATGTTTCAAGATAAAAAAATCCGGCGCTTCGCGCCGGATTTGTCGACCGTGGGCGGGCCCGAAGTAGATGCTGAGCTTCAGCAAATGCGCAACACAATTTATGTTACGCTAAAAGATGATATTAGATTTATGGAAGCTCCCCTACCATCAATAAGCCATATACGAATGTGCGTAGCATGTAGTTAAATATAGCTGAATAATGTTGACAAATTGCACTATTCACAAATGACGTAATTTATAGAGGCTCTTCTACCATCAATAAGCCATATATGGAAGTACGTGGCATGTAGTTAAATATAGCTGAAAAATTTGTAAGAATTGCGTAATTCACAAATAACGTCATTTATAGAGCCTCCTCTACCACCAATAAGCCATTTAAGAATGTACGTTGCAAGCAGTTAAAAAAATAATAATACTTAGATAAAGGTAGTTATAAACGATCTGTGTATGTGTTCTTGTAACACCCCTGCATTCAAAGTATCTGTTTGCCTAATTTTTAAACAAATGCAGAGCAGAACCCCAAAATAGTGATATTTAGATGACGTCATTTATGGAAGATCCCAGTATGAATACTGGAGGCATTCCATAATATGGGTACCCGTTTACCTCATTTTAAAACTAAAGACAGGCGGGATACTTGAAATAATAATATTTAAACAACGCCATCTATGAACGATTTCCGTATGAATACTAAAAAAATCATATGTTGAGGTCATACGTCCACCTAATTTCTGAACTAATTACAGTGGGGATCTCTAAAATAGTAAAATTTGAATGACGTCATTTACGGACGATCCCCGTATGTAAGCTTGAAAATTCAATGTTAAGTATATAAGTTAACTTAATTTTAGAACTAAAGGCATGTGAATTTCTAAAACGGTAAAATTTGTATGACGCCCTTTATAGACAAACCCTGCATGCATACTAGTAAAATCTTATGCATAGGATATATGTGAACCTAATTTCTAAACCTATGACAGTGGGGATCCCTAAAAAAGTAAAATTTGCATGACGTCATTTTTGGACGATCCCTGCATGCATACTAGTAAAATCCTATGTTAAGGATATATGTCAACCGAATTTCTGAACTGTTGACAGTAAGGATCCCAAAAATAGTAAAATTTGTATAACGTCATTTATGGACGATCCCTGCATGCACACTAGTAAAATCCTATGTTAATGATATATGTCAACCGAATTTATAAACTTATGACAGTGGGGATCCCTAAACTAGTATAAATTTTTATGACGTCATTCATGGACGATCCCCGCATGCATACTAGTAAAATCCTATGTTAAGGATATATTATGTCAACCGAATTTCTAAACTTGTGACAGTGGTAATCCCTAAAATAGTAAAAATTTATATGACGTCATTTATGGAAGACCCCTGCATGCATACTAATAAAATGCTATGTTAAGGATATATGTCAACCGAATTTTTATAATTATGACAGTGGGGATCCCTAAAATAGTAAAATTTGTATGACGTCATTTATGCACGATCCCTAGGCTGCATTGTTAACGTCTGTAAAATGATGAGGAAGGAGAATTCCGAATGCCTGAGCTGGTATTCGAAGAGTGGACCCCCGTCATGAGAACGCATATTTTCCAATTTTACATTGCAGTGTCAAACCAACGACCACTATACCAGTCTGCCCTGTGAACGTACATATGTCAGGAGTACATTTAATTGTAATGGATATTAGTGAACACTTTCCATGTGTATTTCTAACTTGACAAGCTCTCAGCTCCATATGTACCTTCAATGTATTATCAGCCCTTTTTTTTATCTTGAAACATTGATTTAATTCTTGGTCGGTTTAACTGCTAATTGCGAAGAAACTATAAATTGAATAATAACCAAAAACTATACAGCACTTCTCCCTCGCTTTTCTGGGCGATTAAAAAAGGTTTCAATATAAAATCTTCAAAAATGCGACCTGTAGCGTGCGACCAACTGACATTGTGACAGACAGACAGACAGACAGACAGACAGACAGCAAACACCAGACCAATAGATGCTTGCTCAGCATCTAAAAAAAGGGCTGATAATACATGGAAGGTACATAAGGAGCTGATAGCTTGTCAAGTTTCGCCGTTAGAAATACACATGGAAAATTTTCACCAATATCCAATACAAGTAAATGTACTGCTGACATATGTACGTTCACAGGGCAGACTGGTATAGTGGTCAAAATATGCGTTCTCATGACGAGGGTCCACTCTTGGAACACCAGCTCATGCATTCGGAATTCACCTTCCTCACCATTTTACAGAATCAACTTTAAATTTTTTTCTAACCTATTTAAACTACATGTCATAGATTTACCTATATATTATTTAGATATTAAGGGAACGTCCATAATGACGTCTTTCACAATTTTTAGTTTTAAGTACCCCCCATTTCTAACTTTGATTTTGTTCCACCCTATTCAAAAATTTAAACTACATGTCATAAATATACCTACATAGTATATATATATTAAGGTATCGTCCCTAATGACGTTCTTCACATTTAACTATTTTAAGTACGCCCATTTCCAAGTGTAAATATTTTTTCCAATTTACTTTAACTACATGTCATAAATATACCTATATAGTATTTATATATTGAGGGATCGTCCACAATGACGTCCTTCACATTTTATAGTTTTAAATGCCCCAATTTCCAAGTTTGAATTTTTTTCCAACCTGCTTTAACTAAATCTCATAAATATACCTATATAGTATACAGATATTCAGGGATCGTCCCTATTGACGTCATTTAATATTAAAGGTTTTAGTACTTCATTTTTCAACGTTAAAATTGTTTCCAACCTATTTTATCAGCATGTCATAGACATGCTCACATAGGAAATAGAAATTTAAGGATCGTCCATATGACGTCATTTAAATATAATAGTTTTTAGTACCCCCAGTTTCAACATTAAAATGTTTTCCAACCTTTGTTTTAACTGTTTGCAACGTACATTCGTATATGGCTTACTGATTGTAGGGGAGGCTCCATAAATGACGTCATATGTAAATGGTGCAATTCCTAATAGGATTCCAGTTATATTTACCTAAATGCTATATACATTTGTATGTGGCTTATTGATGCTAGGGGAGCTTTCA
Organism: Dicyrtomina minuta; assembly: GCA_949802685.1. Taxonomy (NCBI): domain Eukaryota; kingdom Metazoa; phylum Arthropoda; class Collembola; order Symphypleona; family Dicyrtomidae; genus Dicyrtomina; species Dicyrtomina minuta. The sequence goes on along the minus strand of OX461808.1, from coordinate 92,060,710 downwards.
TAAATCTTATATTATCTTTTAGCGTTACATAAATTATCTTGCGCCTTTGTTGAAGCTCAGCATCTACTTCGGGCCTCCCCCCCCCCCCCGGTCGACAAATCCGGCGCGAAGCGCCGGATTTTTGCTGTACCGACGGGATTTCAAAAAGATATGAGAAAATTACACACCTTACGATTAGACAGACCTAGAGAAAATCGGATACGCTCTGGTTTATTTGGTCATAATCCGCAACTTAATTTATTCCCCGTTCTGTACCTTCTGCAGTTTTGAGGCAACTCTAATATTATTTAATTTGTACTATTGCGTAGACTGTTTTCTACGGAATAGTACGGAATGTACATGAAATTAAAACCATTTTTATTAACGATGAGCAGCTTTTGATAATTAGTTAGTTCTAAATCTGTGTTTTTAGATTATTGGTCAATCCTAAACTTATGTTTAACAACTTCTATTTAAAGTTAAAGCGTAAAACAATGCAGACTATAGAAACATTGGACTTTAAATATCCCTACAGAAAAAAACCTTGCAAAAACTTTAAAAAATTGAAGTTTAAAAAATTTTAAAACGTTAAAATTCTTCAATTTAAAAAAAAAATAATTGAATTTCGTTCAGAATAAATGGCCCACCCTGAGAGAGAAAGTAAATATTTATTTACAACTGGCGTTACTATTATGCTTGCCATTTAGACACAGAAAGAACAAAATGCATTATTCACAAAGTTATTATGATTTGATAAAATATTGATTGATGAAATATAAAGGATGCAGTATTTTAAATAATCAATTAAAGCTAGCCATGAAGTAAATTCATATTATATATATAAGTGATTGTGAGCAATCCTGCAAAACAACAAAACTGCAAAATTCATGAAATAAAAAATATTCTTGAAAAAATCAAGTCAAAATTAAGTAAATTCACTTTACTTTTTAATAATATTAATAATTTATTCATTGGGTTGATTTAACCGAAGTTCATACAACCAGACTCAACGAGTCACTGTGGGTGAGGAAATAGGAGGCTAATGCGTTAGATCGTCTCAGTCTTTGTACCCTTTCACCTATCCCCGTCCCCTCCTCCACAGTAAAGGAGTCTCATTCCCTAGGCCCCCACAGTAAGTAGTGGTCACTAAGGAGCACCGAAGGAGATTGGGTTTCAATCAACCATCCAGTGACGTTTACCGTACAACACCGAGCCGTAAACGATTAGCAGTGGCCGAGGATTGAAGCCGGGTCTGAGACTGTAAATTTCGTTACAGTCTGCAGTCCTAACCGCTCACCCAAGCACGCCTGCTTCACTTTACTTTTTAGCTTCTTTTATACCTTAAGTTTCTAATTTCAAATGAGGTTTGATTTGGGTGGGCCGTATTTAACAGTAAAGCAAAAGCATTAAGAGTGAGGAATAGAATAAGAAAAGCTACCGTATTTCCTGTAATAGTACGCAGGTCTCTAATAATGCACGGGTCTCTAATAGTGCACGGGGGGTAGCCCCGTCAGTTTGGATAGTACGCGGGTCTATTTAACACAATATAAAATGCCAGTGCGCGGGTCTCTATTAATGCGCGGGTCTCTAATTATACGCGGGGGGTCGAGGCTCGAGTTTGGATAGTACGCGGGGCGTACTATCAGAGGAAATAAGGTATTTCTATATCAGGCTCTTTTAGGGATTTTTACAATTCAACGTGAGTAACTCTAGTTTCAAAAGAAAATAGAAGATATGAAAACTTTTGTTTAACGGGTTTTATCACTTAGCACTTAGCATCAATCGTGTATTGTACCGGTTACAACTTATAGCTACTTTAATTTATTTGGTTCTCTGCTATACTTTATGAATTGCCTTAAGATGCTTTGAGGTCACTCACATATTTACATAATAAATTTATGGAATGCTGTCTGAATCTTACTGCAACTGCTGATATAGGCGTTAAATATTAATTATACTAACCATGAAAGCAGTCATATTGGCTTTAAAATATATACTATTCAAAATTAGGCAAATACATGGAGATAAATAATAATAGAAAGAGTAACTTATAATTTACTGCAATTACTACTGGACCCACCAGATTGAGAAATGCATGACAAAATGCTAATTTGTAAATTATATCAGACTTATTGACGAGAGTATTTATACGTCTATTCTTTGGGGTTTAGTCATTACATATCGTCTGTGAAGCATCAAAATGACCCATATGCAATTTAACCTACATTCAAAATGAGCTGTCCTTCATACAAACAAAATGAGAAAAATGCGTAAAATGTTAATATGGAATTTTTTTAAAGTGTAAAATATTCTATTTACATATTTTTGAAGAACGTAAAAAATGCTCTTATTAAAGGTTTTTAAAATTGTGAGCAGCCTATTTGTTCTACTTACTTCAGCAAACAATTTTTTTAAATTGGTTTTAACAATTTCCATAATTATATTTTATTAAAAGTTGTTTACATTAAAATCAATTAAATAATTAATTTTAAGGCATTCTTAATTATTATTATTAAAAAATATTTTCTAGCTTGTTATGGACAAAAGAATTAAACCTTTTGGTTAGGTTGAAGTTAAATGTTATTCCGTATAGGAATAGACAATGAGAACTCCCATAAACCACTGTGTGGAATTATGAGTGAGTGAAAAATGATGGAAAAATGTGGAAGAAATAAATTATGCTTCCTTCTCGTCCAACGTATTTCTAAGTTCTGTCTCTTTATTTCACTTCAATGCACTGAGGCTAGTATTTGTTATTGGTTGAGATCAATGATATAGTGATTGAATGTTAAAATAAAGAAGTATATAGTATGTACTTGTATGTACTTGTGTTTGTGTGTGTTTGTGTGGATTGTGTGGAGTGTAGGTTTTTATTGAGGTCAAAGTAATAAAAACTTCCTCCTCTCCGTTTGTGTGGAGTTAAATGGGAGAAGTTGTCCCAATGTTAAAGATAGGAATGGGTGTTTTTAGTGAGCGACTAAAATCACTGCTGTGACAAATAATATTTAAGAATATTATTTGTAGTGCTGAGGAAAAAATCCTGTCTCAGCGTGTTGGTTTGTGTGTGTGTGTGTATGCATTGTACTGCGTACATTAGTTGTGTACTATATATATATGTGTGTATGGGATGATATGTGTGTATATATATAGGGAATAATATTAAACAGTTGTACAGGATATGCATAATAAAATATGCTTTTCATGATACTTTACGAGACTAACGCTAAAGTTTTTGACGAGTTAATCTGTCAGTGAGTTCTGTAAGTTGTTGTGTTTTTTTAGAAGTAGATGTGCCTTCAGATTATGTTTTTCTTTACATGTATAGTCGCAGGTTGGTACAGGGCACTTAATTGGTCTTTTGTCCGAGTGGACCGTTAGCAAGTGTCTCTTAAGGTTAAAATTATCCCTGAACAGTTTTCCACAGTGCAATTTTTTGCACTTAATTGGCACTAAGTCAGTGCAAAATGCTTCATAGTCGTGCGTCGTGCTATTTGAGCTGTCATGTTTTGCTATCTTATTGTGAGTTTTGGGAAAATTGTTCCTACCTAGCTTAGAACTACTGTGCATTCTCACATGCATAAGAAGTTAATTGGGTGGTATTTTAACGCTGCAGACAAAAAAAATTGTTTTGGCAGACGATAAATTCAATGAATTTGCAGACAAATTTAATTTCATTTGCAGACAAAATTTGGGGCATTATAATAATTTTTCCAGCAGACAATTTTTTAGAAACTTTACATTCTTTCAGCAGCTTAAAAAAATACAGAACTAATTAAGCCTGCAGGTAAATATGGTCGAAAGGAAAAAGTATTAATAAACTTGGATGACGTCAGACTACGATGAGGTGAGTTGTTTCTGCCTTTTGTTGTTTTCACTGTTTTCGTCATTCGTGTTGTAAAACTTAGCCTTACACCTTGATTTTACTAGAAAAGTTAACGATCGTTAGCCTTAAGAAACTCGCTTTCAGATTTAACAATGGTTAACTCTGAAAGCGAGTTTCTTAAGGCTTACAGTGGTTAACTTTTCTAGTGAAATCAAGGTCTTACTAGTTTCTTGCTTAACTGTGGTCTGTGAATATCTGAAGCTTCCAATATGAGCAAAGGAGTTGTTTTTGTGAAAAAACGAAACAACAGAAACAGAAGAACTTATTGAAGAGCCAGCAAAGGTTGGACTAGGGAGGACCAGGGATTCCACGCAAGAGGATGCTCAGTCTCGACAATAACCAACATCTGACTCTTACATTATTACTTAATACATTTTGACTTTTATTAACTACGTTTACTTCGTTTATTTATTTTTACGTTTTTTTTCACTTTATTGATTATTATTATCAATTACTTACTGCGACACTGCTTGATAATATACTGCTAGGTTACTGCTTGAATAATTATAAGCGATACAATAATTTTCTGCCAAATAAATTATTTTTGAAACGTTGCCGCTGAAAGTGTCTGCAAAATCGTAAAAATTTGTCTGCAAAATAAATTTATTTTGTCTGCCAGTTAGATGTCTGTGTCTGCTCATTAGATTCACCTGTCTGCTCAAAAAACATTATCCCAAGTTAATTCCTTTAAACAGCTTGGTTCAGGACTCTTAAAGGGTCTTGCGTCAGAGTTTGTAGCTTCATGTCTTTTAGGCCTACATTTCGATGGAAATAGATTTCCACAGTTAGGGTGGTTAAACTTAAATGGCCCAGAGTAAATTTTTATTGCGGACTGTGTACCTTGTGAATTAGCATTAGTCTCATCGTCGGTTTTATTTCCATAGCATTTGAATAGTTTGAGGTATTGATGTGTACGTAGGTGCTCGCAAAGGCCTTGTTTTAATTTAAACATTTTTTTTACAGCCCAACCTCTAGACATTTTTCAGCTGTAGGCCAGAGTGTATTTCCATGTGATTGCGTGTGCCAACACTGGTTCTAAAAGGTTTTTAGCAGCTTGAGTTACGGCACTTAAACGGGTTTGCGTCTGAATGCGTGGTAAGATGATTTTGAAGATGATGCTTTAATTTAAATGATTTTTCGCAGTCTATTTGTGTACATTTAAATTTTCGGAGGCCAGAGTGGATTAGCATATGATTGGGAATACAGTATTTATGTTTAAATGTTTGCAAGCAGCTGGATATTGGGCATTTAAATAGTGCCCCGCTCAAATGTGTAGGAGCAAGCTTTAAAAAAGGATTATTCTCTGTGATTCGTTTGTTACAGTTCACTTGAGAGCGTTTTCCTTGTCCTGCGTCACTGTGTACGTTTATAGTATGTCGACGAATGCAGTCCTTTCTTTTAAAAGTTTTTTTACAGTTTGGTTTAGGACACTTAAACGGTCTTGAGTCCGAGTGAGTAACCATATGAATTTTAAGGTGAGATTTCCATTTAAATGTTTCCCTACAGCGAGGCTGATTACAAATAAATTTTTGCGAGCCAGAGCTAACGCTAATTGTCTTCCGTAGTCGGTCGTTGTCATTGGTTTTAGTTTTTTTAGTTTTTGGGCAAGTTTTAACAATGCTTTGTTTGTTAATTGTTTTTTCAGCGGCGTGCCTTATTCGACGTTGAGGTGAATTGTATTTATTAGTAAATGAGGCTCCACAACGTTGACTCTTGAAAGGCCGTAATGATGGTTTTTGAATTTTGTTCTTCGTACTGTGTGTCAACGTGTGACGTTTCAGGTCATATTCGTACAGAAACTTTCTTGAGCACAAGTGACACTTTTTTAATTTCTTGGAGTTCACATTTTTAAGCTCCTCTGGATGATTTCTGATAACGTGCCTCTTTAAACTGTCACTGGTGCAAAATATTTTATTACACGTGGCACAGAAGCGCGTACGATTTGGATGGGACAAAATGCAGCTGTTTGTGTGGACTGTCAGTTCCAAATCTGTATTAAATTTGTCAAGGCATAATTTACATTCAAACCAGTTGTTTACTTTTTTGTCTAAACATTTTTCTACTGAATGGAAGGAATCAGCTTTTCTTGTATATTTAACACTCGTAGTTGTTTTTGAACGTATCCAAGAGCAACGTTGAATTTCTTGACAAGTTATTCTTTTAAGAAGTACAAAAGGGTTTGGCTGTGTTTCGATGAAAATTTGTGTTGGTGCTAAATCACAGCTAATAAATGCATCAGCATCTACATTAATAGCAGCATCTGTTGTGTTTTTCAGGTCTAAAATAGTTTCTGAATTTTCTTTAGAATCTTTATCAAGGCAAGCAACATTTGAGACTGTTGAATTCTCTGATATGGAAGAAGTATTCTTTGAATGTGTTGGAGAAGTTCCATTTTGTGACGAGATCAAATCGTCGGCCTCGTTTTCAAAATCCTGGTCACTACTTATTGTGTAGTTAGTTTCAAAGAAATTCAAAGCTTGATCTGTATGAGACTGCAATTCGGAACTCAAGCGATCATCAAAATTTTCAAATTTTACTGTTTGGGGATCAATAAATTCATGAGGGTTTGTTTCTTCAATTTCTTGTGGCGTAGGTAAAAATGAGCTATAACAGTAATAAAATTATGTTTCATAAATAAAATATAAAATATTTAAAAAATATGTTGCACAGTAGAATTAGAGTTGCTTTCATATAGCTGTGTTTGAATAACCAAGTAATACATTACACGCTTAGAAAAGTTATTAACAAGAATCTGGTACGACGGGGCTAACATGTTTAAATGTTAATTTTAACAGGTTTATTATTAAATTTCAAAATATTGAAGAGTTGCAAAATCGGCTAGTCACGTGTAGCAGAGCTGTATGTTACAAAGCCCAACAGCAAATATTTTAAAATCTACAGTAAACCTGTTAAATCATTTATGTCATTGTCAACTGTGTTTGTTTTTTAATTTAGTGGTACATTACTAAATGTGCTGCGTCAGCCCAATGGTTAAGGCTGAAGCTGAAAGCTACTTATAGAAAAGCTTGCGGGTTCGAATTCAACTTTTGGTGTTATTTTTTAACTGACAAAATCATTCAAAAGGATGAGCTGTTGGGTGATCTACAAGAGATTTCGGTAAGACGTAATAAATGTATTTTTGTATTGGTAAATCCCTAACTAAAATTCCTGTTGGCCACGGTTAACAACTTTTAGTGTGGATTTCGGGGTATTAATGAAATCAGTTACAAATTAACAGTGAGGTAGTAAATTCACTCATAATTTTCTAAGCGTGTAGTTATTACTTTATATATTTCTATGCAAATTAAACAACATTAGAAACTTCCTGCCATATCGAATTGAATATCAATATAACTTGGATAATGGTAATTTTTTGACAGCCAGCTATCTGATGTGCAGGCAGTTGTGTTACTTGACGAGATGCCCGTCAAGTAATTTTCCATTTAACGATAAATTATGATTATTATTAAAAAAGTAAAAGTTAAAAATGAAAAATTCTAGAAAATTATTTGAATAATTACACTGTCGGCTGCTCGTTGTTTGGGATTCTTCTCTCTTCAAAAATAATGCACTCTGTGTTTTGAAATTCGTCCAAATGATCTTGTTCTTTGTGTTCAAGAAAATGAGATACTTCCAGAAATGATCCTCGGCACGTTTTACACTCAAACCAAACGGAAAACATTATGAATAATTAATAACGTTCACGTACTTACTTGTTGAGTTGTAATTTCTAGTGGAGTACAGAGTAAAAATGTGTTAAAATACAAATTGGGAATCTGACTTGAAAGATCCGAATTTTGATAAAAGTTAAAACCAGTCAGCTGCAAATAGCTTATTTCCTTATAACATAATAATAGTACAAACAATGCACTAACTAGTAGGTACCACATGTAGTACTACAAAATAAAGCGGAATAATCTCGAGGACATATTGTGTGGTTATGGGGTATAGTATCGCAGCACTTTCTTATTAAACCTGCTGGAGAACAATAAATTGCGATTCGCCACAGTTTACACTGTTAACAGTGTTGACACTTGACAGTAGCAAGCAACCACCGTGGAATGTGGAAAGTATTAGCAAGAGCAAGTAGCAGCATGTAACATGTGTTCAGCCTTGAAAAAAAAATTGAATTACGCGGCCCTAAGTTAGTACTACACATATACATAATGCGATAAGGAATCAATAATAAAGAGGTCGCCTATCGATGAAGTTTAGATAAAGAAAGGCAATATTTTTACTTTCTTTTCCCTGCCCTTGATTTTGTTTTCCTTTTCTACAAATTATACCGCTTTCTATATTTTAAAAGTTTACTACTAAAACTGGTTAAATTAATAGTTTTTTCTGTTGCCGTTGCAAAAGTTTTACCGGAATCGGGTTGAGCAAACTAGGAATGTGTTACCTATTACAGACCTCTAGTTTAATTCATTACTGATGGTTTGGATGTTTTTTCTGTAAGGTAATTCTTAATTATGTGCATGACCTCCACAATTACAGTTGAAAGCATTACAGTAAGAGATTATATATTGCATAGCCTTTTATGAAAAACATTTTATTATTGATAGCCTTATAGCCTATTACATTTTTGAGAAGCTATTTTTATTGCATGTTCTCACAATTTAAACAAATCCAACAATTTTACATAATTTTAGCGTGGCGTGGCCTAATTGTGTGCAAGGTTTATACAATCATTTATTTTTGTCCCATTTCATTAAATTATTTATTAGTGATCCGGTGCGACTTAAGCGGGGGTGACTAATACCTGGGGGCGACTAATGTGATGGTGATTAATGTGGCGGGGAATAATTTGGGGACGACTTAAACTATTACACGAACTAATAAAGCACCTCGGCATTTTAAAATACCTTCAAAAGTACGATTTAATTTTATAACATGAACTGTCCTATGCATGCGCATGTGCACCAAAGACATGCGTGTTGCTTCGTTAATTCAAAATACAATAAATGTTCTGACTCACCACTTGAGAGAGGAGTCACACCGGCAAACAACGTTTTAAATGCCAACACTGTCCATATAGAGCAGTTTATAGTTTTAGCAATTAATTATCGACACACATTCAGCGCCATCACAACATGTTAAAATGATAGTATTGTAATTTTCTGTTTAAATAGCAAGTAACATCAACTAAATTTTAATTTCATGGTTGCATATTACTTGCGTATTAATTTTAATAAATAAAATTTTAAAATAAAATGCTTACGCAATAAAACATTAATCGTACTAAAGATATTTAACTTTTTTTGTTACCATTAACCTACGTATTTCATTTTTCCTATCATTGTAAAACCGTGTATATTTATGGATAAAGGCTTGTCCACAAATGACGTCACCGTTAGGGTCAATAAGTCTGCTTGGATACTTTGGTCACATTTCATGTTGAATAAAGTCATTTATTTACACTAATTTTAAATTGATGACATGGAGATCATACGATCGTATAAAAATTAGGATATTCCATAAAAGCATTTATGGACGACCCCTTACACGTGTTTTTTTGCTTCACTGTCTCACTGAAAAGGTTACTACTAAACTATTTTGTTTCAGTGATTTCAAACATTAGGCAGTATTACACGTTAAAATAATAATATCGTTTTTTTAAATTTACAAGCAAATTATATCAAATAAAATTCATTAGCGTCAGAATTTAGCTTCCATAATCGTAGAAACAAGTAATTATTAATAAAAAAGTTATTAAATAATAGATTACAATCATTTTTTTATTTCTTGTCACATTCCTTACTAAATATTTTTAATTATCAAATCAAGCTATTTATTTTTTTAATAACTACTTTATTTCCATTAACATACTTTTCCTACGTTCCCTTGTGACTCGGTCTGCGTGAGTTTTGATATGTCTCTTCAGATTTCCACCCAATGCACAAGTGTAGTCACATTCATTGCAGGCGTAGGGCCTCTCCATTGTGTGCACTAAAGTATGTTCCTTCAAATTCTGCTGTGTGAAAAAGGACTTGGAGCAGAATTGACACTTGAATTTTTTGAGGATCGCTCTATCAGCAGAACTGTGTAGTCGTGCGATGTGATCTTTGAGTCTGCTCTTACGAGCTGCACTGTAGTCACAGGTGGAACATTTAAATGGCCGTTCTCGCGTGTGCGTCCTTATGTGAGTATGTAGAATACCATTTGTGGATGCGGCAAAGCTGCAGAAAGGACACTTGAATGGTCGCTCTCCAGAATGAGTCCGACTGTGAATCGCCAAGTGATTTTTGGAAATTGTAGAAAACTTACAGACGCTACATTTAAATTTTTTCCGGTCTTTCACCCATTTGGGATCTGCATGCTGAGGATTAAAATGACATATTTTTTGATGACGTCCTAAGCCTTTTTTACTACGATAAGTTTTTCCACAGAACTCACACACAAAGTTGTTGTCATGATTTTTTTTGAGAGAGTGAGAAGTCAAGTCGGTCCTGGTTCTAAATTTTTCGAAACAGACTCGGCACGAAAAGGGTTTGAGTCGACGACGGTTGTCGGTGGGGGTGTCTGTGTGTCGAGTTGTGACATGAAGTTTAATCGAATAGTTTGTGGCTGCCCTGTACTCACACTGAGGGCACTTAAAACGTTTAATTGATGCGTGCGTCTGCTCATGTCTACTCAATTTGTACTGAGTCAATGCAGAATAGTTGCACAAGTGACACTTTTTCCATTTCTTGGATTTGACGGTTTTTCGCTCATCTGGATGATTTCTGAAAACGTGATTCCTCAAACTGTCACTGCTGCTAAATATTTTTTTACACGGGGCACAGAATCGCTTATGATTTGGATGAGACAGAATACAGCTATTTGTGTGGACTGTCAGTTCCAAATCTGTATTAAATTTGTCAAGGCATAATTTACATTCATACAAGTTGTTTAAATTTTTGTCTGAACATTTTCCTACCGAATGGACGAAGGAATCAGCTTTCCTTGTATATTTACCACTTCTAGTTCTTTTTGAATTTATCCTACACCACCGCTGAATTTTGTTGTTAGTTAATCGTTTAAGAAGTACAAAAGGGGTTCGCTGAGTTTCAATGAAAAGTTGTGTTGGTTCTAAATCCGGTTCCCGTGCGTTTCGTCGGTATGCGTTTCGTCGGGTAGTAATTTTGACCTAAGATATTCGTCGGGTATGCGTTTCGTCGGGTAGGTTTTTTGAAATATGTGACGTTTCGTCGGGTAGATTTTTTTGGAAGGTACACGCAAGATAATAAGGTTTAACGTTAAGGAAATAATCAGTTGAGCTCTAATGAGTAATGGCTATGATATTTACGCATATTATGGTAGGTATTGCATATCTTATACTCACTCTGTTCAAAGTTGATTATTTCCTCCTTCAGTTGCGTTCCACGAGTATTTGGTGGTGGTGGCTGTAGTACTTTCAAAATACATTATGGATTCTTCAATCGAAATGAGTGATTTTGAATTCGAAAAAGAAGACTATACTGACAACATTCGTGACTTAATTTAATCACTTGGTAGGCAATAAAACCCATTTTTCTGAGGCCTCTCAAAATACCTCATTTCTAGACATGAATGAAAATTTTCGAATTTTTAAAAACGCAGAGATTGCTTTTTAGAAAATGGTTTAAAGGTCACAAAACTTTGAATTTTTCGAGAATCGGATAATGAATGTAGGAACTGCAAGGCGGCAAAGTTTAAAAAAGTAGCATTTTTTGAACTTTGGCGGGCTACTGTGGACCAACGGCGCAATTTGCGACCGTACTCTTTTAGGGTTGTAGTACACTTGGGTGGATCAATCAACTGTAGATATTTGTTTTAAAATCGGAGCGTACCACTTGGCGTGGTTCCCTTGTAAGTCGAGAACGTCCGCCGTTAAAAAGGCCAAAATACATCAGTCTCAATTCCAAAATTTTCACCGCTGTTAGCGCATGGTCCGAAAATCACCTCCTCGTGGTGTCCTCTGGGTAACGCTAACGATTCCGCCCGACGAAACGCCACATATTTCAAAAAACCTACCCGACGAAACGCATACCCGACGAATATCTTAGGTCAAAATTACTACCCGACGAAACGCATACCGACGAAACGCCACGGAATCCTAAATCCGAGCAATTAATTGCATCAGCAACTACAGTAATAGCAACATCTGCTTTGTTTTCCAGGTCCAAAATAGTTTTTGTATTCTCACGAGAATCTTCATCAATGCAAGGAACATATGTGGCTGTTGAATTCTCTGAAAGGGAAGAAGTATTCACTAAATGTGTAGCTCCATTTTTTGACGAGATAAAATCGTCGGCCTCATTTTCAAAATCCTGGTCACTACTTATTGTGTAGTTAGTTTCGAAGAAATTCAAATTTTGATCTGTATGAGACTCAATTTCAGAGCTGGTGCGATCATCAAAATTGTCAATTTTTATTGTTTGGGGATCAATAAATTCATGAGGATTTGTTTCTTCAATTTTTTGAGGCGTAGGTGAAAATGAGCTGAAAAAGTAAAATTATGTTTGATTAGCGAAATATTTAATATTTAAAAAAACAAGTTGGACAGTAAAATTATAGTTGCTTTGTTGCTTGCATGTTACAAAGCGCAGCAGCAAGTATGTTTAAATCTACAGTAAACCTGTTAAAGAATGTATGTCACTGTATATGTTTGATAATTTAGTAGCTCATTATTAATTGTGCTGCGTCAGTCCAGTGGTTAAGGCTGGAACTGGAAGTACCTAGGACGAAGGTTGCGGGTTCAAATTTAACTTTAAATGTTATTTCCTAACTGATAAAATCATTCAACAGGATTAACTGTAGGGTGCTCTAACCGTGATTTCGGTAACCATGGATAACTGCATTGTCTGTAAATTTATAACTGAAATTCCTGTTGACCGCGGTAAACAGCGTTTACTGTAGATGCCGGAGTAACAGTGAAATCAGTTACAAATTAACATTGAAGTAGTAAATCTACATGATAATAAAATCCAAATCACGGTGTACCTCTACTTTTATGGTAAATAAGCGTTTTAGCTTACCAATTCATATTTACATGTCTAGGAAACATGCATAAACAGGCATAAATTGAATTGGCGGTACCAAAAATCAAATTGGCGGTACCGTTTTCGGAATTAGCTGTTAATTATATATTTCGGAATTGGCTGTTAGGACAAATATATGAATTTCCAACATAATTATTTTGCGACTATTGGCGGTAGTATAAATATTTTGTATTTTTATATACTTTGCATTCTTTTACCAATCTTAATCACCGATTTGCATTATTTTTCATAGCGTGTATAAACACGTTCATATTCATATTTTCCCCTGTCCACAACTTTTCTCATGTCTTTTATCATTTAACTACTGTGACTCTCGGTTTAATTGTTTTTGAATTCAGAATATTTTAAAATGGTTTTTCATACAAAGTTTTCAAAAACAGTGCTTGATGCGTTTTTAAACAAAATAAAAATAAGATTAAAAAACCATTTTGAGACCTTTTTTGATTTTTGGAAAAAATATTTTATCGACGCGCACCATGTTGTTAAGCCATTCGAAGTTTTTTTGGACGCTCTTTTCGAAAAAAAATGTGCCATGGAAAATCTCACTTATGGCTTGGCGAGTTATACTCGTGAGCGGAAAAAATCATCGTGGACATGTCCATCTTATTTAAAGAAATATGCTTACAAGCATGTATATGGACTAGCAGTCAAGTACTCGTTAACTGAATTTCCCCTTGCAGCCAAAATTGTTATGAAAAAGTAAACACATTACGAAAGCAAGGCAGACCAACAGACGCAAGTCGTCAACTATAATTACTTGTGCGCCAATAGTTGTACTGTAGATTCATGTATCATATTTTTTTATCATTTTACTTTTAAACATCAAAAAACTCAAATTTAAACATTTCTTAATCATCAAAATATATTGTGTAAAATCGTAAAATTTCTCTACCGCTAATTGCTCTAAAAGGCCTACCGCCAATTCCGTTATGTCTTAATTAACATCCAATTCCCACCCCCCTTACCGCCAATTTACATGCAGCCTTGCTCTAAATTTATATTTTTAAACGCAAACTGTTCTAACAACGTGGCTTTAAAAACTACAAATGGTTCTAACTACATGACTTTAAAATGCAGATTACTGTAACTTTATGATTTTAATAAGTGCAAAATTTTCTAATTGCATAAGTTTGAGTTGCAAACTAATCGAACTACTTTATTTTAAAAAGCGCACATTGTTCTAACTGTTTGGTTTTAAGTTGCAAACTAATCTAACATGGTTTTAAAAAGTACAAAATGCTCCGCTTACGCGCTTTTGAATATTATAGGTAGCTTAAGTTTTTTGCACTTCTCTGTGCAATGTTGTATTTAGAACATTTGACACTTTATAATATTTTGCAATTTCAAAATTAAAATAGAATATAGGTACAATTAAATATTTAATTTGTTAATGGCTTGAAAATTTGAATGTTGTAGTTCATTTGAAAAATACTTATTTGTACTGTATTTTTTACTTTTTAAAATCATGTAGTTAGATTAGTTTGCGACCTAAAACCCTGGAGTTCGAACATTTTGAACTTTTTAAAATCATAGAGTTGGAGCAATTTGCATTCAATGAGGTAAACTATAGAATTATAACATTTTAATTATTTCATTAGCACTTTAAAATCGACCGTACTGATAAACTTAAAAACAGTTTTCAAGCTGCTTTTGCAATAAAACTGGGTTTCTACATTATTAAATCAGAAATAAAGCAAAGTTATGCGTAAAAAAAATCAATGCAAACGTTATAAATTTGCACTTACAGTTCTTAGGCAGGAAAATTGTTTCGTTAAATTACTTTCGATCACACTAAAAAGATTTTCAAAACACATCCCATTTATACTTAGCGCTGTTCGCACTAATGACATATAGGTTTAAAAAAAGTTTAATAAAATATAACTCTGTTTTTATTAGCTCTTCAGGGTCCGCATACCACGGTCTGGTACCCGGCATCCCCTGCCCTAATAATCCAAATTACTGTGTCGCTAGCCGATTGTCCCTTCATACCTTAAATGAGGTTACAGAACTAGCTCGCTATTCTGGGGTCTGTTCATAAATTACACATGAGACTACCTATTTATTTTTTAAGAAAATTAGCATTTGAGGGATTTTCCTTAGGAGTACACGATAATTAGTAATAATTACTTTTGTCATTTAAGAATAAAATAAAAACTTCTTCTTATGATGGCCTCCGTTAAATTTGAAAGCAGTAGATCATTAAAACGTACACTGATGACTAAGGTGGGGGGTGCAGCTAATGCTTTGTGAGTAAGAATCATATATAAACGTACCCAAATTTTTTATTTCTTTGAAATTTAGTTTTTTTTCGTGTTTTGAATATGTTAAGCATAATAATAATTGCTTCCATCAGATTTTACACACTTAAATTCCTAAAAATGAAGCTCTATTATGATGATTCGCGTCAGACCTAACGTATAAAAGAAACGTCCGTTACGCGTGTAATAGCCGAAAGACTGGATTGACAATTTCCGAGTAGCAAATATCCGGGACCCATTTCTAATGAAAGTTGTAGAAAAAACCTTTAATTAAGTAGAACTGTACCTTCCTGAGCCAATTTTGGCCACGGCCAGTTATACGTGTAGTCTTTTAAAGTGTAAAATCTTCAGAAGGACTCAAAGCTAATCTCATAAGATCAATTGAACAATATAGCCTTATTTTAAAGACGGATGTGTGTTACACTATTAATACAGCACAAAAGGAAGTAATCGATGCGAACTGATACTTATTTTAATACGTAAAAACTATCTATGTATATTGCAAATTTAAAAGTTCGTCATTCAATTATGTCTTCTGTATAACATAAAAAAATGATGGTTTGTTGTATGAAACATACAATAACTAAGGAATAGTTTATTATCCTGCGATTATTTCAGTCAGCAAGGAAAAGTTCCGTCCCCAGGACGGGCCGGGTCACTTGTTCCTTTTTAATTTCCTACGCGTGTCGTTCCTATTTCATATATTCATATGCAAATTCAAGAGTATTAGAAACTTCCTGCCGTTTCTAAATTAGTACATATAACCATATAGTAACTTTTGCATTTAACATTTATTTATGATGAAGATTAAGCCAAAGTTAAAAATAAGAGATTGTAAAGGAAATTATTTGAATTACATAGTCATCTGCTCGTCGATTGGAATTCTTCTTTCTTCAAAAATAATGCACTCTGTGTTTTGAAATTCGTCAAAATGATCTTGTTTTTTGTGTTCAAGAAAATGAGATAATTCCAGAAATGATCCTCGGCACGTTTTACACTCAAACCAAACCGAGACCATTGTGAATAAAAATACCGCTGACGTACTTACTTATTGAGTTGCAATTTCTAGTTGAGAACAGAGTGAAAATGTATTACAAATTGGGAAATCTGACTTGAAAGATTAGAGTTTTAATAAAAGTTTAAACCAGTCACCTGCAAACAACTGTAAGATAAGGAATCAATAATAAAGAGGTCGCCTATTGACTATTGATGAAGTTTAGATAGATAAAGAAAGGCAACATTTTTACTTTCTATTCCCAACCCTTGATTTTGTTTTCCTTTTCTTAACCTTTTCCCGCTCTCCAAATTTGAAAGTGGTCGGTGAGTGTGTGGAAACTGACTGGACTGGGTGCATTCATTTAATACACTTTTGACAAACTTATGGCTGTACAATGTCCTTGCTGCTGCCTACTTACGTGGGTACAATTCTTGGAATTTATTTGGGTATTTAAAAAGGGGGCAGCTGGGCTGGGGAATGGAATTGTAGACTCTGAAAAAAAACTTATGTTCCTGTCTGTGACTGTATTTCCTATATAGTAATAGACATGTTTTCTAGTAACATTTCAACTTTCTTGACAAGTCTGTTATTGCATGCATATGTACAATGGGTCAAGTCCGTCTAATTCCATATAACTAATAATGTGTTTAATACAGATAGACCCTTCTACTGTTATAACTAAAACCTTCCATGTCCCGTCTACCAATACCAATAAAGGAACTACACAGTACCTTTGGCAGATTAGAATTGTACCTCTATTGTATATTTTTATTGTCATGCCGCACTGTCGCCAGTATTACTTTCCTCTACATTCATATTCCCTGTTCACTGGTTTATATAAAGGATCATCCATAAATGACGTTATAGTTAGGGTCAATGGGCCAACTTGGATGTTGATAACATCTCATGTTCAAGATAATAAACTTTTACCTTTTACGTAATTGGTAAACTAATGATAATATGGGGTAAAAGGATCCTATAGAAAGGAGAATATTTCCATGACTTTATTTATGCACGACCCCCAAAATGTTTGTCCAAGGTAAACGAAGAACAACATATCGTTGGATAATAATTAAATATGACATTTTATGCTAAAAGCAAAACTGTTTATCTCCGTTTTGTACTAAAAGCACAGACGGATGATGCATGCCATTTGGTTAGTTGCAATCCAGAAACTAGATGATTACATTCAATTAGCAGGTCTAAATATTTCAAAATTATTTACTTATTTGAAAAGTATAATTTTATCACGCACAGTATTTATAAGATACACTTAAGAATGCAAACAAAAATTTTTCTGTTATTTAAAAGATTTGAATCATCTAATGGTTCAATTTGTCCCTCAAAATATGTTGGTCCCGTCTACATAAAGTATATTGCACATATTAGATTTTTAGAAATTCTAATCATTATTGTTCTGTGATTAAATCTACAAAGCATTTAAAAAGCTTCTACAATGATAGGAGAATATTCTGATTATTAATATGACCTGTAGTTGTAGTGTACGGCCAACAGACGGACAGACGGACATGACCATTTCATTAGATGCTTAAGCTCAGCATCTAAAAAGAGTACAAGATTACAAGAAAGAAGAAAAAATAAAATAGCACTATTATTCGTGTGTTTTCTTTTTCAATACTTCCCTTGCCCTTGATTTTGAGAAAGTCTGAGTAGCCGCGCAAATATTTAAAAACATTTTGAGCTTGGGCTTGAAAAATTATTTAAATCTTTTATTCTTTTTCTATTTTACTATTTTATTTTGCAGGGTTTCACAATGTTTTAATGTGCTTACTTAATTAGGATTTAAAGTTAAAAGTAAGCATTTCAACAGCTCTAAAGTGAATTCAAAGTTTAACTATTTTTATTGTAATTAAAAATCCGAAATACTGACAGTCCACAGTGACAAATTGGAAAATGTTTTATTTTAATTAAAGAAACATTAGCTAACGTTCAAGGTTTTAACAAATAGTTATGTAGGTTAGGTACTTGAGTTAGGTAACGCGAATCAAGAAAAATGCTTCCAACCGGGACCAGGGATAGTATCAGTGTGTGGTTTTCATGCAAAATTTGCAGACACGCTTTCCAAAATGTTGAAAACTTTTTGACACATAAAATTGAGGTGCATTTTGATGAATTGCAAAAACTGAGCTGCATCGTATTTGAGGAAAGATCAATAGTTGACGATACTTCCGGCTATAATTTTCCTGCCGCTAGGTAAGTTCGTAAAGTGATGGAAGTATTTCTAATGTATTATTTTAAATTGTAATTCTAAAACCGCACTATAGTATACTATAGTTGGTGATTTGCAACCTATTTTGCTGTAGTTCGGGCATCGACCACAGTACAGTCGGGTAACAGTGTGCAACAGTAATTTTGGTTGAATATTTACCGGTACTACTGTGTTAGGAATACGTTTACAGAAATTGCGGTTAGCTCTAGCTCACGCAAATAGTAATCATGTTAAAAGACTAATAAAGTATTTTCTACTAAATTTGTGTTTACAGCTTTCTGGCCACAGCTATAAAACAAGAAAGCCAAAATTTCTCATCAGCTGCCCAAGATTTGGATTTGGAGTCAGTGATTGACAATGAAGAGGCAACAGAAGGAGAGACAGACGATTTTATTTCTCAAGTTCAAAATGAACCAAGACATTTCCAACAAAATCCATACGTACTTCTACATCGACTTACTTCCAAGGAAATCCAACAGTACAACAAGTGTCAAACTCAAGAGTTTCCACCTCAGCATCTCACCCGCACAATGATCATCTCGGATTTGGAGGCGAGCCTTTTCAAATGCCCTCGCAAAAACTGTGGGAAAATCCTTAAGACTCGGAATAGTTTACTGAAACATGTAAAAAGTCACACTAAACATAGACCATTTAAATGTTCAAGTACAAAATGTGGAAAATCTTTCAAGACTCGCTGCTGTCTGAAGCGGCATTTGAAGAGTCACACTCAAAAAAGACAATTTAAATGCTCACGCACAAACTGCAGAAAAGCCTTCAAAACTCGGCAAACTTTATTGTGTCACTTGGAGACCCACACTGAAGAAAAACGATTTAAATGTCAAGAGTCACACTGTGAAAAGGCCTTTAATACTCGGCACTATCTAAAATGCCATTTAAAGACTCACACTCACGAAAAAAAATTTAAATGCCCTCGCCCAAACTGTGAGAAAGCTTATAGTGTTCGTAGGTGTTTAATGGCACATTTGGAGACTCACACTGAAGGAAAACAATATAAATGTCAAGAACCAAAATGTGGAAAAACATTTCAAAGAAAAGAACATCTCCGCGTCCACCTTAAAATCCATTCTGACTCCAGGCCCTGCTTTCATTGTCCATATCCCAACTGTAGAAACGTATTTCGATTGAAATATTCTTTGAAACGTCATTGTGCATCACATCACTCTCAAGACTCACCCACTTCTGGAAAAAAATCTGTTGGAATATAAAAATTGTGGCCGTTCTGATTGCATTCAAAATCCTTATAACAGACTACTAGTTAAGGGACCAAATAAGTGTCCTCAACTTTATCGTACAAACAAATAATTTAAATATGAGAGCAAGGATCGCGAACATTTAAAAAATTACTCCGGAGTGTGAGGCTGTATAAATTTTCCAACAGTACAACAATTGTCAAACTCAAGCGCTTCTACCTTAGCATTTCACACAGTGCACTCCAAATCGGGAGTAAGATCTTTCAAATGTTCACGCACAAACTATGGGAACCCTCTCAATGCTCGTAAACTCCTAGCGATGCATTTAAAAACTCACACTCACTATAGACAATTTAAATATTCCAAAACTAACTGTGGGAAAGCTTTTAAGACTCGCAGTTAATTATAGCAACATTAAATGTAGCACTCAAATTAAAGGCTGACACTCAGGAAAGACCATTCAAAAATTAACGGAATGACGCGACATGACTGACCCAGAATCTGAAAAGACCTATTTTAAAAAATCAGGTCACTTTTAAATAGTATAGATCCAAAGTAACTCGAGTGGATTTTGCGTCGAATAGCGCGGCAAAGATTAAAAAAATTCAAATTTTAAAATTTTGCCGCCCTGTAGCTTCCACATTTCGTAACCGATTTTGGTTTTTTCTGATTCTAAGGCCTTTATCTAAAAAGTCATTCTGGGATTTGTGAAAATTCAAAAATTTCATGTTTTTTTTTTTAAACATCTAGGAAACCCCTATTTTTAAGGCGCAGTTTTTTAAACCAATTTTTCGGGAATAAAAATGCACTCGAGTTACTTTGGATTTATAATATTCAAAAGTAGCCTGATTTTTTAAAATAGGTCTTTCCTAATTCTGGGTTGGTCATGCCGCATCATTCCCTTGCAAGTACATAAGTTTAGAAGGTGCAAAATATTATAAATACATAATATTAAAACGCAATTTGTTGTAACTAGTACATGCTTTTAAGTGCAAACTGTTCTAACTAGATGATTTTGAAAAGTGCAAAATGCTTTATTTGCATATTTTGAAAACTTTAAAATGTTCTAGTTACAAAATATTACAAATGCAAAATTTTCTAAATACAACGTTTGGGAACTGCAAAAAGATCTAACTACATGTATTATTCAAAAGTACGTAATAAGTACATTTTGCACATTTCAAAATTATAAGTTTATATCAGTTTGCAACTCAAAACAATTTAGACCATTTTTTACTTTCTTTAATCAACTAGTTAGACAAGTTTGCAACTTAAAACTATGTAGTTAGAACAATTTGCGTTTGAAATCATGTAGTTAGAACTAATTACAGTTTTAAAATCTATGTAGTTACAACGTTTTGCGTTGTAGAATATGGAATTAGAGGAATCTGGACTAACCATGTTATTAGGAATTAATGAGCTAAAACGCTTTTTTTTACATTACAAGTAGAAGTACACGGATTTGATTATTCGCCCGCGATATACTAAAGTCCAATGCAATAAACGTCATTATTTAATTATTTTTACTACAGTTTTGTCAGTTTTGCTTTATTTACTCATAAACAGTGAATAATCGTTTTTGAGCAGAAGGGATTGGATTTTAGAACATTATGTATTATGTCAACCGTTCCTGTCCCGGGAATTACTAAACCTGGACATTTGAAGCCTAGGGATTTAGGAACCGACCTGGCACTGTACTGGCACTGGTCAGCACTTGTCAAATCAAATATTGAAAATAAAAAATGAAAAGAAGAATAAGAATAATAAAAGAAAATTAAGAAAATAGCATTACTTAATTACTCGTGTGCTCTCCATTTCAATACTTTCCTTGATTTTGAGAAAGTGGGAGCAGCAGCGCAAATATTTAAAATTTATTTCAGCTTGGGGCTTGGGCTTTGGCTATTGGGCTATTATTGGGCAATTTGGGCTATTGGGCTTGAAACTTGAAAAAATATTAAAATCTTTTATTCTTTTTCTTTTGTATTATTTTATTTCACAGGGATTCATAATTTTTTAACCTACTTCATTAACTATGATTTAGAATTAAATGTTAGAATTTCAACAGGTCTATAAAGTGAAGTCAAAGATCAAATTGGGTATCCTTGTTTTTATTGTAAATAAAAACCTGAGAAACTGACAGTTGACAGTGACAATAAAATGAGAAACGGATTATTTTAATTAGAGAAACATTAGCTAATATTGTAGATTTGAACAATAAGTGAGGTACTCCAGCTAGGTACCTAATTCGAAACTAAAAACAACCAAAATGATTCCAACCGGCGGGACCGGGGATAGTATCAGTGTGTGGTTTGCGTGTAAAATATGCAGACATGTTTTCCAGAATGTTGAACACTTTTTGAAACACAAAATAGAGGTGCATTTTGATGAATTGCAAAAACTGAACTACATCGTATTTGAGGAAATATCAATATCTGACAATACTTTACGCTACAATGTTCCTGACGCTAGGTAAGTTCGTAATGTGATTGGAGTATTGATTTCTAAAATGTTTGTGAATATTTTAAATTACAATCCTCATAAACCGCATTGTATTTTATGCAGTTGCAGTTATACTGAGCATTTTCCTTTGCTATAGTTACTTGCAAAAACCCAAACCTGCACAGTATAAGTACTACCTTTACGTCTTATAGTACATAATGATAAATTTTCATTTCTGCATAACGTCAAACGCTTAGAAAACTAGGTTCGCTTAGAAAATTATACGCGAATTTCCCACGTAACTCTTAATATGTAACCTATATTGTGGTTATTTCGACATCGACAACAGTAAAGTCAATCGGGTTACAGTATTCCACATTAATAATAAAATATTTTCTGCTAAATTTGTTTTTACAGCTTGCTGGCCACAGCTATAAAACAACAAAGCCAAAATTTGTCATCAGATGCTCAGCATTTGGATTTGGAGCCATTAATTGACAATGAACTGGCAACAGAAGAAGATGCAGACGACTCTATTTGTCCAGTTCAAAATGAACCCAGAAATGTCCAAAAAAATCCATACGTACTCCTCCAACGACTCACCTCCAAGGAAATCCAACAGTACAACAAATGTCAAACTCAAGTGATTCTACCTCAGCATCTTAAAGGAGTGCCTTCGGAATTGGAAGCAAGACCTTTCAAATGTCTACGCACAAAGCGTGAGAAAGCCCTTAAAACTCGTACAACCTCAGTAATGCATTTAAAAAGTCACATTCACTATAGAATATTTAAATGTTCAATTACAAACTGTATAAAAGCTTTTAAGACTCGAAAATCCTTATTGATACATTTGGAGTCTCACACTGAAGAAAAAATATTCAAATGCCAAGAGCCACGCTGCGAGAAAGCCTTTAGCATTCGTAACAATTACGAGTCTCATTTGGAGACTCACACTCGCAAAAAAATATTTAAATGCCCACGCTCAAACTGTAAGGAATCCTATATAATTCGTAGTCAATTAAGAAAACATGTGTTGACTCACAGTAAGAAAAAACAATTTAAATGCCAAGAACCAGATTGTGGGGTAACGTTGAAAAGTCAAGAATATCTCCGTGGCCATCTTAAAATCCATTCTGACTCCAGGCCCTGCTTTCATTGTCCATATCCCAACTGTGGAAAAGCATTTCGATACAACGTTAGTTTAAACGTGCACTTCGCAAAACATCACTCTCAAGAATCATCCGCTTCTGGAGAAATATTGATGGAATATAAAAATTGTGGCCGCTCTGATTGCCCTGCAATTCATTGTAATAAAGTACGCCCAGCTAAGAGCCCAATCAAGTGTACTCAACCAAATTGTGCGAAAAAATTTAAATATGAGAGCCAGCTTCGCCAACATTTATTAAGTCATTCAAGTGTGCAACAGTATAAATGCTCCGTGCCAAACTGTGGGAAAACATACAAAAATCGATTTCATTTAAATGCACATGTTAAAGCCAAAGGGCGTAGTTCCCATAACCCACATTTTATTTTTTTCAATCGCGCGTGTAAAAATTAGTTTCATTTGCATACTTATATATGCAAGTAAGAATATCCATTAACTCACAAAGTTAGATGATCTTGAAAGCCTTATAGTGAGAGGCAAATTTTGAAAATTTGTGGCTATTTTATAGAAATTTTGAATTTTAAAGAAAAAGGTTATTTATTTAGGATATTGTTTTTTTCATGACCAAGGATCCCTTTACTGCCGACATGGCTGTAAAGAGATTGAAACGATAGGCCATATCCTTGGAAAATGCCCGCGTAGTGAATTAATTCGTAATAATCGACACCATGCTGTTCGTCGCTTAATTGCAGAAGCTATGCAAAAATTAGGTTGGAAAACTCTTGAAGAAGTCGAATGTGCAGGAAATGGTTCAAGAAGGGTTGATATTCTTGCGTACAACTTAGCGTCTAAGAAAGGAATAATTCTTGATCCAACTATTAGGATGGAAAAAAACGATTTAAATCAAGCTGATGCTGTTAATGAAGAAACACAAAAAATTTACGATCCCTGTATTCCCTACTTCCAGCAGAAGTTGGGTCTTAAAGAGATTGAAGTGATAGGATTGTACATTGGGGCGCGTGGAACCATTTCTAAA